>JASCZW010011084.1:0-7500 GCA_034211315.2 Aedes japonicus | reverse complement strand
CGGCTACTGAAAAAACATTGAAAATCCAATTTAAAAAGTAGGATATTGCTCTTTGAATATTAAACACGGTTCGGAAACGGTGAGTTCTTGAGTTTTACATTCTAGATTAACTGCACTTGGAGTTGCTGGCTCGTTTTCTTTCTTGATAAAGCGATAAAGTCTACAATAGCAGGTATTACAAAAGTAGGAATAGCTTTTATCCAACTTTGTTCTCCTTTCCACTGCATAACCATATAGTTTAGGAGTAGGTTTCCTGTAACTATTAATCTAAACATGGAAATTTTAGCAGTCGTGCTTCATTGTATTAAACGTTTCCTTAGTAAGGTTTCAGTTCGGTTCACTCAATGTGGATTAATTCAAAATATGAGTTAACTTTACTCAGTCGTGGTTTACGCTACAACTCAAATTCGGCATGAGTGCCCCTGCAATCCTTATGAGCACTCATGCTGAATTTGGACGCTAACGGACCATTGTGGAAGTGATGGAAAATGATGCTCATTCCATGCGTGTATAGGCGAAAACCTTGAAATTTTCAAAAAATCTAACTCAAAAACGGCTCGATGAACATTTGAGATTTTTTGATATGTTATGTAAAAATGTTTGAATTTTAATTAAAAAATATAAAAATAAATAGTCGATGTGGTCCAACATTTTGAAAATCATAAAAAACCAATATATTGACCATTTTAGCAAATTTGAGTACATTAATTATTTTAACAAATATTTTTAATAAAAACAAAAAGTAATAATCTTTCTATTAATAAAAAAATATTTAAAATCGATCCAGTGGTTCAGAAGTTATGATTTTTCAGAAATAAAAAATTTCGAAAAATGTCGATTTTTCTGGTAACCCTATATCGAACATGGTCACCCAAATAGAAAAATAAAAAAATACGGGTCTTATTATTTTCGATGAAGAACATACCAAGCGATTTTGAGCAAAATCGGACAACTTTTTTTTTTTCAACTCTATTCTTTTCCCGTGGAATCGCTGTATGTATATATATATATATATATATATATATATATATATATATATATATATATATATATATATATATATATATATATATATATATATATATATATATATATACATTTATATATATATATATATATATATATATATATATAATATATACATATATATATATATTATATAATAATATATATACCTATGCTTTTTCGTCAAGAAAAGCCTCCCTCACAATCCCATCCAACTTGCAACTCCAGATGTCTATGAAGGTCGCATGAGTTCTCAGCATCTTCTTAAGTAGACATCTAATCAACACTTCCCTCCCATTCCTTGCTGATCATAGGGACCTGGCCAAAACTGTTGAGCATAGAAATCGATGGATGAAGAGCCTGTCACACCCAAGGCAGCTCTTTTGGCGCTTCCATCGTCTCTACAACAGCCAACCCAGGATTGTGTATGGTCGGAAAATGCTAATATTGGTATAAAACTCTTTAGCACGACTTTTTACAGTGACATTTTGCATGTTATTTCGGTTGGGCACCTAGATCACTTAATAGGAATGTGGTGATTCCTCGGTACCAGAATCGTACAAGGAAATCGTTCGCTACTTTTGCAACCTAATGGCTACCACCTTCTTGCCCATTTTATGCGGGGCATACTTTTCGATTTCTTCCGCTTCCAACCTTTCGATTCACAGTCAAGCACTGGTCGAATAATTTGCAAAGCCAAAACTCAATAATATTTTGTAGTTTTCGATTCTTGGCATGATTGCGTACAGAAAATGTTGGATTTTGCTGCCATTCGTACAAATTGCGACTTGATTCGATGCTATTATACTAGATGCTACAAAAATGTAAACATTTTGTAACACGAAATGAAGTGGATAATATCAGCTGTCATATAATTGAAACGTTTCAGCGATCCGTGAAATAATTCAAAAACTACACTGAATGAAAAGTGTCAGATATTTAATCACAGAGAACAATTGGCGTGCGTTCCATGTGTAAATTTATGAAACTGCCATTATAGCTGGTTTCCGTTAATTTTGGTGAATTGTATGCTCCCTAGCAGCTCACTTGTTGCAAAATATTTTCAATAGCTTCAATGTGACTGAATGAACTCACAATCAAGTTACAGAGATCAATTTCGGTAGTTTTGTGTAACTTGGGTTGATAGCGCCACCTGCGCGCCTCGGGATTTGATAGTCGTCGACTGTTTGTCAATTTTAGTTTGGTGAAACCTAGACTAGGTGGCACTGTTTTTCCAACGGTTTGCTTTTAAAAATTTGCACAGTAAATTGGAAAAAAAAAGTTCGAGCTTGGCTGACGGTTCTCTGTGATTTAACGTAGGCAGGTTTTAGATGTATTCAATTAAATCTATCGTAATCCAAATTTCAGTAATAGTAAAACAATAAAATTGGCTATTTTCAACACATTCTCTGTTTGAAAACATACATAAGAAATGCCCAAGGGTCACTCATAGGTTGTAGCTTTAAATTCTTAAGTATATTTGTTGAGTGTACAATATCATTAACAATAGCTGAGGCACTGTTCGGAAAGTGAAGAGAAACACTGCCTTGATAAATTTAGATTTGTTCTCAGCCTGTTCAATTTACCAATGCTCAATATATCACGTGGACAATCCAATACAAAGCTTTATAAAAACAAAGCTGCACTTGTCATGAAGCAGAAAATTTAAAACTAGACACCAACTACTTTACAGAAACTAATTCTCTCGTGCATACCTAAATAAAATCTAATATGGTCGGTGAAAACAAATTTGCCATTGAGCGAGTCTAATTTCCAAATAAAATTCTCACACTAACCTGCAATAATTCGTGTAGCGACGGTAGCTGGATAGTTAACCGGTAAAGCTGTGAAGAATATACCATTAATCATGAAGAAGAATGCAGACATCATCTGAAAGAAGAGTGTTATCATCATTATCATCATCATCATCATCAACATCATCATCATCATCATCATCATCATCATCATCATCATCATCATCATCATCATCATTATCATCATCATCATCATCATCATTAATTTAATACACAAATAAATGCTCAGAAACTGAAGCTTTCAATGTCTTCTTTTTTTATTCCAAGTTTATTGTCGTCCTGTATGCCCGTAGCATTTTGCAGTAGTACGATTATCAGGCAACTACCAGCAAACCCTCGATAAAATTCGTATTATGAAACATTCCTACACCAGCCGAGAATCGAACCCAGCCAACATCAGTATGACGTTACTTGGTAGCTGCACGTTTATCGACTGCGTTAAAGATGGGCCAAATTCTATTAAGGGCTAATCATTCTTAATGACAGTCAACATTTAGAATTGATATAACTCAGAGTCGGTACTGGGTATTGCAAATTAAACCACATAAGTTTGTATGCTACTCGCTGTGAGCAATCTGATAGAGTTCGATTCGATGTTCATTCACTAACAATCGATATTTATCAATTTGAAATAGCAAGGTGAGTTTGCGAGAGCGAGATAAAAAAAAGGAAAAAATACATGGAGCAGCGATTCACCTTAAACTAGCTTTACCCATAAATGAGCATCTTTTACCCGTTAATTGGTATTTTATAGTCGTTGCCTCTCTCACTCCACTGAAATTTTACCATTTCGCGAGAATAGAAATGGGTTCATTTATTACCCTTGAGAAAGAGAAGACGTTAACTGAGTGGACTTAGAGACAACCAGTATAAAGCACCCAAGAATGGGAAATAGATACTCATTTGGGTAAAGCTAGTTTTAGACGGTAGACTCACTAGAAAAACGGGTAGCAGTAGCCAAGCGGTAAAATGTCAGAGTTGTGAAGGAACTCTAGGGTTTTTTTTTTCATTAGGGCGAATCTGCAATTGAGAGACTCTCTTGGATTACTTTCTCTTTCATTCATATTCCATTCAGCGTAACGTTTTTCATTCAACTATTTGAAGAATATGGTAGCCAGTACTATTGTGTTTCTATCTGTACTAAAGTATCCCTCAAAAGATTTATAATGGCGCTGTAATAAATGAAAGAGAGCGAGAGAGGAGAGAGTCTCTCATTGTTAGACTCGCCCTTCTGAAAAAAAAATCCTAGAACTAACGGTGTTTATGCCCGAATACAAAAAAAAACAATAAGATTACGATACAAAACCATCAAATAATAATAAATTCTGTTGAAAGACAAGAACACAAATAAACTTAAAAATTTATAAAGTTGAACATATAAACGATGTCCTTTGGAATTTCATAAGGCTGCCTTATGAATGTATTTGGTTCAACACGACGTTATTCTTTTACGCCTTTATGCTTTCACTGAATCCATAACCTCAACGTGCAAGGTTAAAATCCAGGTTGCTCCATATTTTTATTTTTTCAACAACATTAATTTCATAAGGCAAATTAATGAAATTCATACAGATTTCTTCTGTTTATGTATAATTCCTTTAAAATGACTTTATTGTCTATAAGAGCGTAGACTGTGATAGGTACACAAGACTCGGAACGAAAACGAGAGTAAAACGCATGTGGTAGGTTTGAAAACAAAACTTGTTGTGTTTATTCTGAGTAAGATACATGGTTATGTGAAACCCCTCAATTTGGGAGTTGGGTATTACCCAGTGGACAGTTTATTTTTTACAGCCCTCCTCAAACAATCACGGCTTAATATCCAAGAACATACGATGTTTGTTGAACAACACTGGTGTTAGACCTTTGGTTAAAACATCTGCTGGTTGATCGGCTGATGGGATGTAGCACAAGTCTACTTTTCCATCACTAACGCATTCCTTGATGAAGTGTAGCTTTGCTTCAGTGTACTTCAGCTTCTTGGACAGACCGTCGAATTCAGCAATAGTGATTGCAGACTGATTGGCCTCGAAAATCTGTGCTGGAATCGCCCGCGATCCCGAATCCCCAGCTCGTCGAAAAACTTGCAGATCCACATAACTTCACAGATGCATTCCACCAACGCATAACGCTCAACTTCAGTCGTAGAAAGTGCCACAGCTTGCTGCTTTCTACTACTTCATGACATCGTAGCTCCATAGATTTGAACCAGGTAGCCGGATACTGAATGGCGATCATTGATGTCAGCTTTTAACACGCCTGTTTCTTTAGTTCCTTGATTATCGAGATGTTCACCGCTGGGCTGGTTCATCTCCCGTCGTAGTCACTCAAATACCTTTTGGGTATTTTCGCACACCCCCGGGGTGAGATTCGAACTCGTGACTTTGGCGTGAGAGGTATGGATGTTAACCACTACGCCGGGGTCGCCCTTTTTAACACACCTTTCTCTTGGTCATATTCGATCAGCATATTCAGGAACATACGATCAGCACCATCTTGCATCTTGGATTCCTTCCGAAGCAATAGTTTCACTGCTTTAATCTCGTTGACATTCTTCACAATCAGCAACCCGTCATCCAGGTAGAGCAACAGAAACACCGGTCCTGATCTGCTTTGCCAAACATACAGACATTTATCGCAATCGCATCTTTGGACATTACACTGTTCAATGAACTCGTTGAAGCGATCGTTACAAGTTTTGGAAACCTGCTTCAACCCGTAAAGTGATTTGTTGCGCTTACACACTCTGTTCCTCGCCTCAAATCCCTTCGTCTGCATATAAATATCCTCAGTCAGGATACCGTTCAGGAAAGCGAATGTCAAATTCATCTGATGGACAGCGAAACCATGTTGATTGGCGAATGCAAGCATTTATTGAACAGTTGCCATTCTAACAGGTGTATATGTCTCCGAAAAATCGGACCCATATCGCTGCGTGAACCCTTTGGCAACCAAACATGCTTCACGCTTCTGTACAGATCCTTCGGGTGCCAGCTTCATCCGGAAAATCCACCTACAATCAATTGGCTTGCACCCGGCAGGCAAGTCCACCAATATCGTTTTCAACTAGAGACGTTATCTCCTTATCGATTGCCTTTCCCAGTCGGGCCAATCATCTTATTTCTGCAGCTCTTCGATAGTTTCAGGAACATTCTCGACGAAACTCTCGGCATTCAGAGTATACACAGATAATCGCTTAGCTTTACTGGTGGATTCCGTACTCGCTCATTTCAACGTACATTGACAACAGCATCACTTTCTTCAGCATGTTGACCATCCGAACTGAACGGTCCAGCCTCTGCTTTCTCGAACTCTTCACCGTCTGCATCTTCATTCCCTGATTGCTCATCAGTACATAGAAAAAAATCTTGTTGTAAAAACTACCATTTTACCCGAGTATGCCTATCTTTAGAACTACCATGAAATTTCAGTAAAATTTACTACGTTTATGAAAAAATCATCAACATTTGTGGTATATTTGACAGACCTCATATTGATATCAAACACACCATGGTTGATCTAATCGAAGGCATGGTAAAATCAAACGCATTTAAAGTCAGCTGAAAATTGTTGGTGTTTGCGATCAATTTAACCCTCGAAATGGTAGTTTCTACTGCGATTGTTTTTTTGCGTGTAGCTTCACCGCCGTCGTCGGGTGCAGTCTGATTATCACGGGCTACACTTCCGGTGGATGCATAACTGTCCCATATGACATTTTAATGATATTAATTTTTTTATGCCAACCACAACACTTTTATATCTACATTCAAAATATAATTCAAACAGGTGTAATACTAGAAAAAACGTTAATACGGTGAGTGATTTTTTTCCACCTGAAATATGGACGCATAATTGTTCTACTAGGAGTAATTTTTGTTCTAGTGGGACAAATATGCGTCCAATTTTTAAGTGGGTTATATCGATTAGGCATTTTTCCGAAATTGATGCTTTGTAAGATGGGACAATAATGCGTCCACCGGCAGTACAGAACTTGACGAAAACGGTCCAAACATCTGAAAGTGATCCAACCTATCTGGCTCCCTTCCTATCGTCGACTCGCATTCGATTCTTCGCGGTAGCAACGCTTTCTCATGCACCACGACATCACGATCAATAAAGATCTTTTTACCATCCCGTAGAGGATACCCAAGTAACACCAGAAACATCTTCTTTAACATGAATATAAGAATTTTGTTGTAAAGAAGTCGTAACGATGAAATACAAGTCTGGCCTTTAAATAAGTTTTGAGAATGTTTTTCCACACCTATCCGGTTTAAACGTGGTACCAGAACAGCAAACAAATTTTTGTTATAATATTGTTATGTAAACTTAAATTTTACTTCTTGGAAATACAATTGTTGACTGTCATCTTACCACTACCAACTATTTTTACTCACTTATGAGTAGCCATAATTTTGACTGAATTGAGTCAAACGTAAGCAATTTTGGGTTATTAGAAAATAGCGTGAAGGCTATTGCTAGTAAATATGTTGATAGGTTTCACTAAAGATGAATTTTAAACATGTTTTTAACTTTCTAATGCAGCAGTGAAGTTATTCAGAATTGTGGATCCAATACAATGACGGCCGGCTGAAAATATGTACATACCGTTTATTTGAAATACTGGAATAAAAAAAAACAGTGGGGTTGTGTACAAGACACGACCGGTTGACGTAGACTA
>JASCZW010011083.1:0-33475 GCA_034211315.2 Aedes japonicus | reverse complement strand
ATTCCGGAACTGGCCTCTAAAATTTGGAAATGAGTTCAGAAATGCTTTCTGTGAAATAATGCAAAACTAAACACCGATATGCAATAGTTTGGAATTTAAATAATGTCTATAGACCGAGAATCGATGCCCAACACAATTTTGTACAAAACAACTTACACTGGGAAAAAATCCGTACAACTCCCTAGAATTATGAATAGTGCTTCATTTCAAATAAGAAATATATTACAGGAAAAATCCTGGGAGTGGGGGGGGGGGGTCTCTACAGAATTCTGGAAGGGCCTAGCTAGGAACCTCCAGTAGTTACGCCAATAGTTATATGGCTTATATTTATGGTTAGATCTTTTTTATGATCAAGAAATTTGTGAGTCATTGGAGAGTGTTTACAATAATGAACCGTTTTGATTGCCTAGCTATGAGCGTGTTGCTTCAGCTTGCCTCCAGTTTCATGCGTTCCCAGCCTTTCATCTACATTCTAAGAAGAATAAGCAGATAAACAACAAAATGATTCAGGTCCTACGAACTAATGAGACGTCTAAGTCATGCTAGTTTATCAGAACCCAATACAAATTCAATTGATTATGGCAAAACAACTTTTGAGTAATTGAACCCAAGCATGCTTGAAGTGCATGTCGATGACATTAAAGCATTCAGAGCTACTTGACTGTCCAACATAATGCATATCTTTGAACATCTAAATCCAGAATTGCTTGAATATCAGCTTCGAATACAAAACTTACCCGTTGGAAATGACATATCAATCATGGGCCAGTTAAACCTGCCCCTACTTGATTGTGCATTTTATAGCCTGTTCTATACAATGTTCTATACAATCGATGCTTGAAGGAGGGATTTGGACCACCTCATTCACGAGCCACGTCCAGGAATAGTAACTTGATATGAACAGTCAAATCTGTATTTTTTCTACAATCAATCTTCTGTTCATAACTAACAATTTTAAGAATGCTAAAATGTCCTATTAGATCACCTTTAAAGGTTCGCAAACCCTTTGATCCTTATGGCGCTCTTTTCAGCTTCTAATTGTATTAATTGATGCAATGATAGCACAGCAAGTGCATCCAGTGCCTTTGTTGATGTTCCTTTCATTGAACCAGTGATTGAACAAGTTGCTAGCCTTTGAAGTTTTTCTAACCTTCTCTGTATACATTTTTTCTTTAATTTTTGGCCATCAGACCAAAGCAACAAAGGGGGTCTCACAATTTAAATGAGTTAACAAGTATTATTAATGAAAAGTTTCTAATCAAAACAATAGTTATTTCCAAACAAGGCATACAATGGAAAATTAAAGGGCTTGAGTACAAGACACGTCATCATGTTTGACGTGTACCGGATAAAACCATTGTTGCACTAAAGTGTTGAATTTTAATATGATTTTATGTAAAAACAGGGCTGTAAACAGTATTTTCGTCTCCATGACACTCGTTTGACGAAATGACGATAACTCGTTCCAAAAGTTGATTTTCAAATTATCATGTATGCTGAGATGGTTGTGCTTGATTGTATTCATAAATTTGTCTCACAATGTATTAAGCGAGATATCGGAATATCGAAATTTTCAATCGATATTAACCTTTGAATATCACTTGAATATTACAGTGCATAAAACAGTCTCGCTATTAAACATAGGGCAAAGCACTAAAACACACAAGTTGTAAAATTAGACAAAAATAGAATAAGTTTCAGATTCAACTACAAACAAGTTATCGGTAAACCATTTTAGCAAAATTAAAATGACTACTTAAAGCACTGGTGAAAAACATGTGAGTGGTTCCCAAGAAACACGAAATGTTAGATTCTAGCATTAAGAAAAAAAAATTAACTACACGAGGAGTCAATTTTAACCTGTAAACAGTAAAGATGCTGTTGAGGCCACTCGCAAATGATTGTTGTGGCTTACCTCGTTGGGAAGCAAGAGAAAAAAAAATGGTTGGGAGCAAATTTGATCCAATTCAATCAGCAGTAAAAGGAGACTATTGGGGCCACTAACAAAATGTGATACTAGTTTATTTCTTGCGAAAACAAACAAGTATTAATCGACGCCTAAGAGTAGATTGGAAAAGATTACCTTTTATTAGCATTTCAAGTTATTGCTTTCACAATTCGCTTGTTGCTTGCTCTCAACTTAGTGTTCTGAAATGACTTCACAGTTACTAAATAAGAGCTTTCGATATCATGCATGAGTATGATTGTGTGGCAAGTACCTAGAGAGTCGAAAAATTTTCGTCAACGGAAAATTACTAGACCAGACCGGGAATCGAACTCAGCCACCTCGACATGGTGTTGCTTTGTAGCCGCGAGTTCTTAAGTCGATGTTGTATTAAATAAAATTAGGCAAATACTTCACCTGGATAGCTTTTCTGCCAGTGATGCTGTTATTGATAATATTTGAAGGAATCAGAGCTCAGCAACGAAGTAGTATACAAGTCGCAGACAAAATAGGACTATCTGCGAAAATCAAACTAAATAGAAAGAACTTGCTCACGTGAACTAGTCATGGTTTGAAAAAATCTTTTTAGTTTTTAATATGTTTTTTCAAGTGGACAAGTGAAATGTTAGTTTGAATGTTCTAAGATTTCAAAAAAAAACCTTTAAAACGAACAATTTTAGACGATTTATTTATTCGTACGGTGATCTGCCGGCTCGTGATTCAGAAGGCCATTCCTTTTTAGAAAAAAGCGTTCGCAAATACTAGTAGTATTTTGATACACTCTTGCGCTTTTCAGTACCTTTCGGTATTAGTATGTTCGCACCATTAGCACCCGCCACCCAACCAGTAGCGACACTAACATCCACCGGAGCAACGCACAGAGGAAAAGTTAATGTAAAATAACCAATTCAAAATGAAGGAGCAACCTTAATGGACTCCCTCTTGGGCAAGCCCCATCAGGACCCCCCTCGTAAGCCGCTCATCCGGTGACGAACTAGCCCAGGTGGCTAAAAGTCACTTTGATAAAGGGAAAAATCAAAAATTTCATCAGTAAACAACCCAGACCGGTGCAACTGGTTGAGAAGAATCTTAAATTTATTTAATCGATTTACTCTCATGGTGTCATTCAATTTTTTTTTATTTTGCAGAATTCATATGATTTGGACTTTATATCATCTTAAAATGTGGTAGCAACCAAAGATTTTAAAATTTCCAGCTATTTCAACAACTTTTGGGTGGAAACTTTTGAATTAATTTCTGTTGATTCGCCACTGGAAGATTATCTCGCGCATTTGTGGAGTCCTAAGGGTTCCTTTTTTCCCTCCCACAGCGATCGTTTAGTGTTTGAAACTCTTAGAATCATTTTGTAGGTACTTGAAATCAAAACTGCACCAAACTTGCTATGGGTGTCAACAAAGGGCCAAAATATTCAACCATACAGGTATCCTTATTACAATCCTGTCAAAGTTTGTGCGAATATTTTGCAGACATCCAGTTCTGATGCGCTCATCAAAGTGTTCTTTTTTAAGTGTTTCTTCAAAAGTGCCATGAAAACTAAAGTTTACTTTTAGCATTTTGAACAGAAAGAAAACTAGAGCTTCCCAGAATGCCTGTGGCAAGCCTTTGGCACTGTGTCAGTTGACAGACCGCTGATTGTGCTACTTGTGAAATCAATGAAAATGCCAAGGAGAATTAAGTCAAACTGTTGAACCGTCAAAACTGAAATACTTATAAGAAAAAAGCCTAAAAGCCAATTCAATAGAAAACAATGACTTTATACGTCGATCTTTCACGAATCACAAGACTTCTACGATATTCAACAGAAGCAAATGGTGGAGTAACATTTCTCTACCAGATGCTGCTTTCAAGTCACGAGAATGTTTTGAGGTTCGAAAGAAATGAACGTTCAAAGTCATTGTTTACAATTGGCTTTTGGGCCCCAATCATAAATTACTCGAAAATTCCACTCACCTACTACACCAACATTTCCCACTCAACTTCATAAAGGTAAATCCAAGTTTCTCAGCAGCTTGACTAAACTTGTAGTTCACACACGCTATCTTTCTTTCGTCTGCCCATTTTCTTCCGTCCATTCGCTTTCGCTCCTTCGTAACTTACATTTGCATATCTACTCGCTCCGAACTATGAGAGAACAAAAATCCTCTTTCCTAATTAGCTTCCATTTCGGCTCTCTCCAAGATCCTTCTCACATTTTACAGCCTCTCTCTCTCTCACACTCTCTTTCCCCCGTTTCTCACCAACTCACATTACCCAATACCTGAAAGCGAGCATGTAAATCATTATGCTGCCGTGTTCCGTTTCTTATTTCGTTCCTATGCTGCTCGCCTTATTTATATTATGTTCCCCCGTCATCGCGTCTCTCTGGAAGGACCTCATTCTCATCATTGTATTGTACCGCAGCGGACTTCTTATCCTGCTCGCTGCTGCCATAGGACAGACACCCGCTCACACTCTGAACGATCTCTAGGCAGCTTCCGCTTCGCTATTTTTCTCTAGGAGCCCCGAGAAAGAAAAAAAAATGGAACGAAAGAACTCGAGAGTCCTTTCGTGGGAAGTTGAAAGGATACAACGGCGGTGTAGATGTGTAGGTAGTTTCATAGCGCGCCCTCGGATTCACGGCATTGGTTGGTGTTGGTGCTTTCTTATAAAAATAAGCCAAACCATCGCGTTCGCAGCGTTGGGTGGTGGGGAGGGGGTGAAATTTCTTATCTACCCTCCTCCCCCGGGGTCGGTTTCGAGATAACGATGGCGATGGTGGTGATGGTGATGGTTCTGTGTGACTGTGTGTGACTTTCCAAGGCAAGTAAGATGGGGGAGTTTTGCGATGGAAGAAGATTTGCTCTCCCACCACCCGTTGGACCGTCCCAAAGAACATCGAGGAAGCCCGTTGGTGTGTAGTATTTCTCTTTTATGTTCGGTTTGGCCATGTTTTTTTTTTTTGCTCGCTGCTAGTGCCGATGGAATTGCGGAACATAGGAGATCCTTACACCGAAAAGACTCAAGCAACGAGAGTGCTATTTAGTGGTGGTGCGCGCGCGAAAATATGGGAATGCCTTCGGCGGCAAAAGAAGAAGACGAACAAATATACAGCATCCTCTTGACTTGGTGGTGGTGGTGTTTGCTCGGTGGATTCTTTGGGAGGACCTGAAAAAAATGTTGAAGAAAGGAGTTTTTACCATTAGGATGATGGAGCTCACTGTTCGATGGAGTAGTTTTGAGAATGATTTGAAATGGGGCGACCCCAGTGTGTTGGTAAATATCGATACATCTTACGCAAAGTCACAATTTCGAATCTCTCCCCCTGACAAGTTACGGAAATACACAAAAAAGTATTTCAGTGACTGTGACGAAAGATAAACCAGGCCAGGGCTAAAATCTCGATAATCAAGGATTCAAAAAAATGATTTGAAACGATGGGCTCGCTGTATCCGAATTCAGAGGACATGTCTACATAAAATAGAGTACCGATCGGATCGACGTTCTTTTGTTCCGTCTATTTAATTAACTTACATTTAAAAAACAGATTATCTACCAGAAGATAGACAACTTAATATTTCATAAGCAATTGGACAAACATGAAATTGCAAAACAGATTTTTATTGTAATCTAGAGTAATTAAACTACATACAACATATTATGTTCTTTTTAAAAGAGAAAATATTCGCATCTTTTGCATCTTTTGAACAAGTATTTTCCTTCCGTATAAATATAATGTAATTGATCAAAATTTTGTAAGGTTATGTAAAATGAGCTGTTATTTAAAATACTATTCTTGTAATTATGTAGTAGGGTCGTTTGAATTATCGCTTCAGCTAACCCCCATTTGATCTGTTTTCGGTCGAATCAAGTCTTAACTCTTCTCCTGAAATTTAAGTACAATTGGTTGAAAGCTCTTACTCAATCGAAAAATGGTCTTCGCCAAAATTGTCGAGAAAAAGATTTCTCAAAAGAACTAGAAGGATCCGAACAAAAAGTGTGGTTTTCCAGTATATTCTCATTCAAATTTCAAAGGCCCACTGTAGGTCGAATTCGCAACCAATTGAGCTCAAATTTCGGGAGAAAACACAGAAACCTGATTTGAAATCGATTGAGTGGGGTAGAGTTGAATCGGTACTTTAAACTACCTTTTTATGTAACTGACTGGTACTTGAAAGAATATCATTTCGCTCTTAAAATTAGAATTGCAGTGGCAACTGAACCCCAATATTCAACAATGTTTTAAACCATCTCTGTACCAGTCTAACAATGACCACGCATAGTGGCAGGATGCCTAATCCGGTCAAATTGTCGTCTTGCCTCCTTGAGACCACAGGACTGGAAGCAGGTGCTTCTCGAGGTACTCATCTCGGTAGATTTGCCCACTCGTGGTACTCGTCGTGATGTATGGCTGGATCATCTCGCAACACACACAGATGACCTCGTCATCCATCACGTCGGTTTCGTCAGCCACTCTTGGTACAGCTTCAGGCGCAGGTTTTGGCTACTGTGGCTTGTTTGCATTCCGGTTTGGAGTCTTTCCGACCTTGTAGACGTGGAGACCGACACGTTCGTCATTCTTTTCGAAAAAAAAACACAGATGAAAACCTCCGCCTGATTTGCCACATCGGAATCGAAAGGTTCGATCGACGCTTGAGCAGATTTGCCTTCCTTGCTGCTGATTCACCTGATCAGCTGTCTTCAGTTTTCAGCCGCTGCCTGACCGCCGCTGGGCCTCTAGGTCTCCTTGAATGTCATCACCACCCAAGACACCGTCGAATGATGCAATCCTTGGTGTTTTTCGATCTATCTGTGGTACGCAGTCGGATTTTCTACGACGCTCTTTTTCCGATGCCATCTCGATAACCAGTTGACAAATTGTGATAAAATTCTGCCAATGTAAACATTACACTCTTAGATAGTTTCAGTCGAAATTTCAATTCTTACCCAGAAGCTTGAAAAATAAAAGCCAATCATTGGCTCTATTTTTTTCGGAGGCAGTCTTTATAGGGAAGTCATCTTAACTTGTTCGAACATACGGAATATTTTTTTGGATTGCTACGGTATCTTTTGAGTGGGTTGCTCTATTTCCTTCTTATTCCGTTATACAAGGTGTTCAAACAATATCCCGTAAACAAAACTTTGCCGAGTTAAAACTTTGCCAACGAAGACTATGAAATTTTTGAATTAAAAATTAATATAGGGTGCAATGATCGTGCGCCTTTTTTTCCTGATTTTCTGATTTAAGGCAATGTCAGCCGTTTTCACTCTACCCAACACAAAATTTCTCCAAACAAACATAAATAAAACTGCTTTAAAACACTTAAATTATTTTAACGTATAATTTATCAGCCATTCAATAACGAAAACATTTGTATTGACTCTAAACTAATTTTGTTCATTTGCTGAGTCATTTGAAAAACATAAATTCGAATCTTAAAATTTATAAGATTGTAGATTGTACCAGTAACAACATTTTTTCTACGTCATTGATTAAACAGGCCACAGTTGAGAACATAGTAGAAAATAAGTCCCTAACATTAGGTCTACGGTTTTCTTGTTAAATCATTGTTATTTTATCTATGAAAACAATTAGTTTATAACATATGACTATTGTCAGTACATATAGGCTGCATGATTCGGTTTATTGGTTCAATTTGGCCAATGTTCGATTATCTGAAGATCGTGGTGATAATCGGTTCAGCTTAACCAGTGAAGTTAAGATGTCTAAAAAGCTGAGGATTTAAAAAATTACGTGGAAGTGAACCACTATAAGTTGATTAATAATATCTCAATTGCTTTGACATTTGTTTGTCATCATGACAGTAACATGATTTTGTTAATTGTAGCTGAATAAATGACATATTTGGTAAATAGACCGAATGAAAGAGCTAGGCTAACATTACATCTCGTTACCCTACTTTTTTTATGCTTAAAACCACGTAACACATATTTTTTAGTTTTTTGGTTCAACCCGTTATTGTCAAAATCTGTTTGGGCTATTTATTCTATCAAACCTCTTTTCACGATTTTTTATCACAATTGATTAAAAAAAAATCAATTGCTGTTTTTGCAAACCTGAGGGAGTTGGTGGATCATCTCGCTGTTTGCCAGTTTGCCATATTCGCAAGTAGATGGCTCTAGCAGTAAGAATTCGGCGATTTTGACATATCCAAAACGTCATGAACCAAGGTTAGAAATATATTGGCAGTGACACACTCAGATTATTTTACAGAAATCTGTAAAGTTTTTCCGAATTCTCAACAACTGAACGTTCGGTAATCCGATTTTACGGATTTCGGTAACATTTTACCGAAATCCGGTAATTTTTTTTACAGATATCTGTAAAATTTCACCGAAATCCGTAAAACCGGATTACCGAACGTTCAGCTGTTGAGAATTCAGTAAAACTTTACAGATTTCTGTAAAAAAAATCTAAGTGTGTAGTCCGTCAGTTTTGGACTCGCCACAAAAGAGTGACAGAAGAAGAAGAAGGTTAGACATATGATAAACAACCCGCTTTGACGCATAAGAGATTTTGTTTTTGCATTATATACGTCTGGATGTGTGAAAGTGTTTAATTTTGTGCCAAACAATCGTCATTTGCGGAAAGGGTTCATTTTCGTCTTGCATTCGAAAAAAACGACAGCTCAAGCGCATCAAAAGCTTATTACAAATGGAATACGCTCATTAAAAACACTTGTAGCACTTGTTGTGATGATGTTTAAGCTGACGTAAGTACTACACGCAACTTAAATAATGCGACGCAAGACAAAACACAACACTTATCATTCATACAATTTAAAAAAAAGAAACCTTTTGGTACTATAAAGACAAGATGTTATAATGTGATGCCCGTCGCATGTACCACCGCTGCTAAAAAAGTTTCTAAAAAAGAAATTCAGTAAAATGCACCCAATAAGAAGTAAGAAACGGCATAATCAAGGGTAACTGTTTTCATTAGGTTTATGAAATAGACATAACACTGAAATAATTTAGAAATATTTTACAATCAATGATACGAACTGAAACTCTATCTATGGGGATAATGGTTCAAAAGATTCATGATTTACCACGAATTAAAGCCTGTCCACGTTAAATTTAAGACACCACAATAATAGCAGAAAAAAAAATTCTGAAGAAGTTCGCTCAAATTTTGCCTTTGCGTATTTAGCCTTTGTTCACGTGCATCGGAGGGAATGCTTTAATCAGCTTCTTCTAACATCTAAAGATTGTACTCGAACAAAAAATGCAACACTTTCTTTTGTGCATAGATTTTTAATGCATGGAAAAAACTAGTTAAGAGTGTAATGTTTACATGTGCAAAATTTCGTCACAATCTCTCAAGTGGTTATCGAGATGGTTTCCATGCAAGACATGTTTCGACAAAAACCAGGTCAATTCCACAGCTAGATCGCGAAACAGTTGAGGGAATTGACAATTCAATCATGCCAATCCGAACCATTCGATTTGGGACGTGGCCAATTCTTCCATCTGGTTCGTCCAGCAGACAATGAAGCGGGCCGAACGTCATATCTTCGAAGTAAGGATGGCGGTTTATTTGATGTGGCAGGTGATCTTTGCGTGAAGCAATTTCAGCAAGCCGTACATAACGACCGGTACCATCAACGGCCAAACTTATAAAGAAGAATGCCTTCAGAAGCGCCAGCTACCCTCCGGTCCCACGAACGTGACACTATGTTTTAGCCAGATCTGGCATCGTGCCATAACGCGAAACCGGTGAGGTTGTTTCTGTGTCGAAGGAGGCAAATCCGCCAAACTCGCCAGAATTTTGCCCAATAAAAAAATTCTGGTAATTATGAATGGCAAGCTCCGGAAAACAGGGAAGTTCTTCAAAAACGACAAGGAATTGAAGAAAGAGTGGATGAAAGTGTGTAAGAAAAATGGCGTAAATTTTGGATCTGATGGGTAGCGTTAAGTCCAAGTTGTGGGTATTTAGCCTAGGAGAGGAGGTGAATGAACAACTTTGCAACAACATATATAATATGTGTTAATTTATTCTCTGAGAGTTTCAAAAATATCTCACTTGAAATGAACTTTTGGTGATCTTTTTTCCGAGAACAATCTCTATGGTTTTCATCAGAGATGAGCTCTGGTTCAAATATGCGACACATGTAGTTTGATGAATCGCCAAGAATTAGTAGCACTGATTAAAGGATCTATAGAATAACGTTAAATGTCAGTTCTCGAACTCAGATGAAAAAGTAATCATTGCTAAGGATGAACCCAAGTATAATATGACATAGCATAGCATAGTATAGCAGGTCACACAATAGCAATGGTGGTCCAAACTGTAAACTGTTGTTAAGATGGAAACGCGCTCTTATCGGTTGCTGTTAGATAGTGATTTGTGAACAATGTGTCCCCTTCCAACAGACCAGAATTGCCCTGGACACGTCCTTGCAACTGGTGGGAATGCCCTTCCGCATGTCCTTCCAACACGCTTTTTATCTGAAAATGTAGCTGGAACTGTTGATTAGTAGAATGTGAAGGACTCTGGAAAACGCTTGAAAAACGTTACGGATTTCAACGTAATTGAAAAAATAAAAAGTACGATACGTAGAACACTTTCATGTGAGATTTCTTGAAAAAATCTAGAATATTAACAAAATTGACTTAGCAGTTAAACGGTTCTCAAATTAATGCTAAATAATAAAAATGTGAAAAGCGAAGTAATAAATATGTATAAATATATCAATAGCAGAATACACAGGATTAGAGTTTCGTAAGTTGCCTATCTTTCCAAATACATAACGTGGGTAAGGTGGGCTCATACCTACATAGATGCATAAATGCAAGTCTTAAAATTGTCATATTAAATATAGTTATGGGTTTTTTTTTAAGGTTTACTGGCGAGACTCTGAATAGAGTAGACACTTCTACGCCAGGCCTTTGATGATATCGGTGCATAAATCTTTTCGAATCATTTTGCCAGCCGTACACGGAGCATGTCGTCCAAGAAGATTCTGTTGCAAATGATTCGGAAGGAGCCACGTTTGAAAATTTTTTAATCCGTTCGTCTTTTTCGTCAATTGTTTTTTTTTGTTATTTCGGTAGACAGTGTTACGTTTACAAGTTAAGAACGGAATCTTTTCTTGTTTAGATCGTGATATGTGGCATTTATGTGCTATGAAAATTTTCCGAAGAAGTTTTCTCGAACCAAAACTAAGAAGCTATTCTTAAGATGTTCCTGTTGCTTGTGCATTAGAATTATAACTTAACTACCGTTGAAGCATTTCACCAGCCGTGCAAGGATCATGTCGTCCATAGAGACGCTGTTGACACTGCCTCAAAAGGTGTTACATTTTCAAGTTTGCTTCCCCTTTCTCTCAAACATGTTCATGTCCACTGTTTTGTATGGTGTCGTTTCGTCTTTTTGTTATTTAGTTTGTCAGTGTTTTCTTCAGTCTTCTGTAGTTTAGAATGTCATTTATGTGCTGTGAAAGTCTGTTTGAGCAGTTTTCTCCAATCAAAAATCGTCGAGATATTTGAATTCTACCAGTTTTAGTCATGTCTGATGTCTCAGTAGTCCCAACAGTATAATTTTAATGGTTTACTGATGGGACTTATGAGAGAGAAGTCTTCTTTAAAAAAAAAATTGGGAGGACGGAGCGTCTTTTTATGCTAGAAATGGTAGAAGGCATTTCGTAACTTCTTCAGTCGTTAATAGGTTAATAGATGTCTAGTTCTTATGTGCTCTGAAATTCGTCGAAGAATACCTCGTCTAACTTCTTTTGAATGACCTATTACTTTGTCCACCTTAGTCCGTTCTTGTTTTCTGCGTTGTTCAGTTAAATTTTATAGTTAGAGTATAGAGTCGTTTACGTTTACTTGTGTGTTCATTTCCATTCTTTTATTTGTCTAATACTAATCCCTAAGTCGTTTAATCGCTTCAAAGTCTGACAGCAAGTGCAGCCTAACAATCATGGTCAGCTTTTAGATTCACTTTTCGATGGCAAGGTAAAGCTTCATCACGCCTTGTCGCTATCTGTTGTTGAAAAATTATCGAGAAAGAAGCAGTTATAAGATTGTTTGTATACCATTGCACTATGGTCCAGATCACGAATTTACGAGGAAACATGCTCCCAGTGCCTAAACTTGAAACTTTACAGCAAAGTGATGTTCCACAACATGGTTTGTATCATCAAGGCCGATTTTTTTATGTTGATTAAAATTAGAGTGGTCCCCATTTTCACGGAAATACAAAAACTAACTTTTTTATTTGCAGAAATAGACGTTTACATCCCTAAACAAAGTTGTAGCGCAAAAAATTTCATGGAATTTTTATGCATATTTTTTTTTGTAGCTTAAAAATTGACCATATAAGAGCAATTTTCTCTTATCAACTTAGGGTGTTCCATAAAAAATTGATTTTTTTGCCCTTACTTTTTTATTTCAATTCCCACCGTACAGTTGTGTTGGGACAAGTTTTAGAACTTTTCCCTCGTCAACTTAGGGTGTACCATAAAAGAAGTTTCTCTGTCCTAACTTTTTTATTTCAATTTTCATCGTTAAATTTTGTTCAGATGAGTTGTAGAACTTTTAAAGGCGCAAACTTTGATATATTATTTTTGCCACTAGCTTTAACCAATCAATAGTTATTGAAGTTTTGCTTCTAAAACCATCCCAGATTCAAATGTAATTTTCTCAAGATACAGAAATAACATATCTCTATTTTTCACATATGTTGAACGATATAAATTGTTATTTCAAATGACGTCTTTAAATTTTTTTTTTGTGTTCAATCATAAAAATCAACATTTAAAAAGAGCGTATTTTTTAAAGAAAAACTTCAATAACTATTGATTTATTGAAGCTAGCGGCAAAGTTTGTATACCAAAGTACGCGTCTTTGAAAGTTCTAAAACTTGTTTGAACACAACTTAACGGTGGAAATTTAAATAAAAAAGTAAGGGCAAAAACATAAATTTGCATTGTTATAATGTGTGGTATTTTTATTATAACTCATTGAAATGAGAGATAACAACATAAGAATAGTGCCACGTTCGTAGTTTTAATCAAACTTCTAGTCAGTGAATCCAACAGTCGATTCCCTACAAATTTCAATAATCTTGAACACATTGTGTACCAATATATACCTGTCTAGCTAGATTTATAATCAAACGTGGCTTCAGCTCATCATGTCATGGAACGCTAAAAAAGCTGTTGCAGCCAAGAAGAAATCCCACATCATTGTAGCTGAGGAAAGAGCCCAACTAGACTGCACCAGCATTCAAGGCTCCCAGACAGGATGTCCGTTGGATTACATCCGTAAAATCAGTGCATCAATGCCAGATATGTGACGCGGCATTAAATCAAAACATTCAAAATGTGATACTACCACGTCAGGATATGTCTTTGGTTACCATCTCAATGCTGATGGCGTAGGCCCATCCATCACGTCCAGATCACATATCCGAGGGGAGGGAAATATAGTTATGGGTTGTTATAATATACATGATAATAACTAAATATCTGCGGATTGTGGTCGTGCTAAATAAACAATTGTTAATTCCAATTTATTATACAATGTTGAAACTGCATAGATGACTTCCTAAGTAGATCATACTCATAATTAGTTGTAGTAACTTGATTATGACTTAGTAAGTCATATTCATGTTATCTCAACTGAATGGCAACAACTGTGCTACTAGGGTTGATATTATATACCGTATAAAGAATAGTATACCTAAAATTTTGATGTGCTGGTCCGTGTCTTTGCATCACCATAATCATTTGTAGTGAATCTCATTGGTACTGCAGTGATTTTACTTATTGAAATGAACCATTTGACTTCCATATCTTACTACGATAATTATGCAAAAATAGTAGATAAGTAAAGTGAAAAAACTAAATGATGTATTATTACCATAATGGAACTGACTCCTTGCTTCAGGTCTTGACAAAGAATCCCTACTGAGCCCTTGCGACACGTCAAGTTGACCAATTCAGCGCTAGGGAGAATCCTAATATGATATGACATGCATGAATCCTAGAGGGTTTGAGCTGTTTATTGGAATACTTGTAACTAGAAATTAGAAGAAAAATTAGTATTTTCCATTTATTACTGAGTTATTAGTACGAGACACTGAAGAAGTCTGCACATTGTAGACGAAATACGCGTATCTGTCAAACATAAGCAAAGGTAGTTGGAATTAAATGGAAGACACTAATTTTTCTTCTAATTTCTAGTTATGACATGCATATTAAATGCAAAAGGATTTTTAAGTTAGGTTTAAGAATAAGATTGGCTAATTTTCTATTTGTATGTTATCTTCAAATATTGTACTGAAAGTTTTAGTATAATGTACGAAGAAGAGCTAGTGATCAGTTTGCTATTCGCAAAAAAAAATCATAAAATATATTGCAGCGCATGTATATCCTGTTCAACGATCTCATTTTGACGAACCATGGGGAGTGTACGTCCACGATCAAAGGTCAAAGTCCACGGTGCAAAGGTGGTTAAATTGGTCAAGGAAAAGGTCAAACGAAATCTTGTAAAGTCAATCCGGAAGCTGCCTAAAGAAGGGAATATCTACAATTCCTCCAAAATCATCATTTCGGGCAAAAATGAAACGCCATTTGATGACAAATGGAATCAAACATCTACGGTCTGAGCGTTCCAAGCGATAGTTTCCAATATGAAAAAGAAGCATCCGATCATCGTGAATTCTGATGAAAAAAAATTCACTATCGATCTAGTATCAAATACTTGCACGTGTCGTGACCAGTCTGAGATGTCTTGTCTTGCGACGGTTGCCTACTCAGAATCGTCTTACTTGACCGCGATTTTCAGTTGCACCCAAAATTCCCCAAAGCTTATTTGGTGTTTATCACAGGAATACTGGCGACGCCTTTATTTTTTCCGAGCCTCGTTGCTAGTTTTGTCAAACTTCGACAGTCAATGACATTTTATTTTCGCACTGCCTACCTTATTTTTTGTTTAACCATGCATCGCACTCACATAGTTTCATTCAACTTTATCTATATGTATATTGTTCCACACAAACTTAATCTACTATCACACGAAAAGATTGATTTTACCACAGCAGATGGAAAATGAGCCAGAAAATGTAAAATTCAGATTTACAACCACTAAGGACTAAACTACTAAGCCATTTTGATTGTACAATGCCATATTCTTTGAATTAATATATTTTTATAACAAATCCATTCTTATCATATCATCAATGGAATTCTTTCGGTGTTAGTGATTATTAGTCTATTTTCCGTTTATTCATGACATGGTTTACACATTTATGCATTTTTCAACCGTATGTGGCCCGAAATTAATAATCTCCTCTATTGGAATCGATGCGTAGAAATATTTCCGATCGATTATTGCAAAAATTTTGAAAATCTTGGAGGAGCGGTTGAGATATTAACACTCAAAATCTGACCACTTTTCGTGACGATTGCTATTCGGTTATTATTTTATATTGTACCTTAGCTTGGAAAATAAAGACGTAGTCTTACGTCTAAACTTTATTTCTTTGAACGTGCATGTGAAAAAAAAGTAAAAAATGTAAAAAGTGATGTATACATTTTAGGTCATACTGTATTATTTCCATGTGAACCTTATAGAATATAAAAATAAACCTTGGACATGAAGTACCCGATGTTCCTAAAGAGAAAATGGTTCTCAACAATCTCATTCTAACACTAGAAGTAGATTCGACTTTGTCAATGAATAGCATACAACGACCATATAACTTTCTATGATACATCTGCAGACCAGTGGAAAAGTCACACTTACAGATTTAAATTTCATAAAGAATGAACTTTGATATGTTAGAATGTAGCCACCTTTAGATAATACCACTATCATTTTTGCAACTAAATTACTTTTCATTCTAGAATTCAATATCTTACAATGCAACTATTGTTAGATTTTAGAAGTTTTCAACCAACTTTTGTAACCATAAGAAAGGATAATATTTTATTTACATGATAACAGTGTTAGTTTGCGTAAGGTAACTTAGAGCTACTACATTTAAAACAGACTTTTTCAGAAGTTCATGAGGCAAACCGGTTTTGGAATAATCAAATAAATAAGACAAAAGCGATATTTCAACTTACTACACAACTTACGCTGAAAAACAATGTTTAAACCATCTACCATGAATCCTAGAGGGTTTGAGCTGTTTAGTGGAATACCTGTAACTAGAAAATAGAAGAAAAATTAGTAACTTCCATTTAATTCCAACTACCTTTGCTTATCTTCGACAGATACGCGTATTTCGTCTACAAAGTGCAGACTTCTTCAGTGTCTCGTACTAATAACTCGACTTCGAGTTATCGAGCAAGTCGAGTCGAGTTATTAGTACGAGACACTGAAGAAGTCTGCACTTTGTAGACGAAATACGCGTATCTGTCGAAGATAAGCAAAGGTAGTTGGAATTAAATGGAAGTTACTAATTTTTCTTCTAATTCCCATCTACCATTTCAAAATATTCCTTTATTATACAAGGAAACAATATCTCAAAACAATCATTCAACGAGAAGCAATTCATATTATGCATATTGACTACGTTATTATTCAACACAAAACTGTAAGTAATACTTTCCATGCAATACAAATATCCCCAATATATGATCGTTTTCGCATTATTCAACCGGTTATGCAAATCCACACCCTCCTACAGTAGGAACCTTCTTGTTCTATGTTATAGCACGCGCGCCTTATCCACCACAATGAGCAGAAAGAAAGCAGCACCATCGGCATTTTTCCTCTTCTCGGGCCAAGATCGATGTTCAGCTACACCACGCCACATAAGCCAGCATCCATGTAACTAAATACTACTCCATGGTTTTCTCTCTCTCGTTCTATGTAAAAGTCTCACCAAATTTCCTTGCTATCGCACCGTCTACATCGTTGTCGTCGTCTTCGTCGCCGTCGTCAACCAAACCTATCCACCGAAGCGACCAAGCGGAGAAAGCCCACATCTGAGAAATAAAAGAAGCGCCTCACCGGCAAGAAAGAAAAAAAAGCATCCCACTCGCGAATCTTACCATCTCAGCATCGTCGTCCTCGGGACCACGACGTCGACGACAACGACGATGTTGCTCTCGAGAGTTAATAAATTAAATATTAGTGCCGCACTTTTAATGTTTTATGAAGGCGTGGCTTATTTTTTCCTTCGCTCGAGAAAAAGGGTGTTGAGTTTTTTTTTCCGAGTTTCTCCTTTTTCGCCCCTTTCACTTCCGCCACAACCCCCACTGCTCTCGCCATAGTTGGCCCTATCCTAGCGGAGTGCCGTTGCTGCTGCTACAAGGATATCTCTACCATCATCGCCAGGCAAATACATACGTCCCGAGAAACACGCACACACAAACACACGGCCATCGGCGGAAGACGAATACCACGATGGGACGGGATAGGTCGGAACGGAACGGGGACCAACAACCAACCGACCGAATGGCAAGCAAAGCGAGCACCGTGAGTTGAACTCATTTTTTCTCGGTTCCTCGTTATTTCCTCCCATCCCAACCAACAGCAAGGCAAGGCGATGGCGAAAGCATCGTTACCTACACAGTCTTTTCACAAAGGAAAATTGCAAGATCATGCCGGAGGGGAGCTGTGAGGGGATGGATGGAACGCTGGGTAAGGCGACGATGCTGGCATTTCTCAGGACGTTTTGGAGGGAAAAATCTCGACGATTTTTATTTCCTTGCCGTTTGATGAGAGTGGGTGAAATCTTCTCGTCTCGAATAATTTTGCGTTATCATTCTAAAAGCAATGAATATTTTTTATAGAAACATCGGGAAATATCTTGGAATCATAACAACATACGGCTACTTTTCTTAAGAACACAAAATTTGCCATTGAAATTCAAGTATATCGAATAAATAAATACCACGGGGTGAATCGTTTTAAAGAATATTTAATACGAGGTTTCAAGCCAGTGAAAGTATTTATAACAACAAAGCAGTCACCATTCGATTCGATTCTTCAAAAACATCAGCCGTTATCTAGTAGGCCATACTATTACAACTATTTTTTACGGGTAGTAAATTACTAATACGTCATAAATGGCTAATATTCCATTTTAATCAAACTAAGAAAAAAAAATGTTGCATGATTGTTGACACCCTTATTAAGGTTCCCTTTTAGAACATTTTTAAAATAATGATGTCTAGGGGTAAACGGCTTGAAAAACTAAATCTCTTATGTGTAAAATAAATGATAAATTGTCTAATGTGCATGACGATACCGAGCGCAGCAACCAATGCGCTTTTCATAGAGATTTTTCAGACTATCAATTGTGATGGTCTTACAGTAAAGTGGTTACAAGCACCGGGTTGTTAATCCAAAGGTTCTGGCTTCCATAACACCCGAAAATGCATCGTTGACGGAATATCGAATGCAGCAGACTGAACTTGCTTTAATTGATCCTTAGGTGAAGAAGTTGCGATTGACGATTTTGTTGATCCAGAAAATGCTTTACTCCTCCAATAGGGGCAAACGTTTGATGCAGAACGTTTATTCGATTTGTGAATATGACAGTTTTGAAAGAGTCCAGTCTTGGAATTTTATCCACCTGTAATAAACATCAATGACCAGTGAGTATAAAACAGTTATCGAACGTGAAAGCTCCTTACTGACTGAATCACTGCTGTCTGATTGTTTTAATCCTTTCCATATTCCTCGCCACATGTACGTGCCAGTACGTTTTGATCGTGCCACTTTTGACAAGCCTCACCAGGTTTTTTTTCTGTTTCTTTTGTTAGTGTTTCATGACTATGGTTAGCCTCAGTTACATGTTGACGGTGGATCTCACACACTTCACATTTTTTCCATTCCATGCTTGGTGGATTTGATATTCATAGTTTGGAGAATGCTGTAGTACAAAAAATGATTGTCTCTAAGAAGCCAGCAGCTATAAAATAGGAATTAAACCTGCAATAATATTGATATGAACACTTTATACTGTCGGAAATCTGTTTTCCAATAGGGTAAGGGTATGTAATGTTAGCCTAGCTCCTTGATTCGGCCTATGTACCAAATATGTCATTAATTCAGCGATAATCAACAAATTCATGTTGTTATCAAAGGGCCCGATTTATTTCAAAGCCTTTGAGATATTAAAATCAATTTATAGTTGTTCACTTCCACGTTATTTTTGATTTCCTTAACTTTTTAGACACCATGAATTTACTGGTTAACCTGAACAGATTGTTTACACGATCTTCGAATGATCTAAATTTGCCGAACCTATGAACCGGATAACGCAGAAAAGATGTACAGAAAATAGTCACACGTTATAAACTAACAGGTCACATAGGTAAAATAACAATGATTTAACATGAAAACCATAGCCCCCATGTTAGGAACATATTTTTGTCTAGGTTCCCAACTATGGCCTGTTGTATGGAACTCGTAGTAAAAATGTTGTTATTGGTGATATTTACAATACAAATGTCTGAGTTTCGGTTGAATGTTTTTCAGATGGCCCATTTCAACACAAACTAAAGGAATAAAATCTGTGTAGAGTGAAAAATTATGTTTTGATTGCCGAATGGCCGCTAAATCATATGTTAAAACCACTTAAGTGTTTCTTAGCAATTTAAGTATAGTTTGATTTGTGAAATTGTATGTTGAATAGAATGAATATAGCTGGAAACGCCTTGAATCAGAAGATCAGAAAAACAAATTAGACAACATTTAATTACAAATCTATCTATGGGACGAACTCGTATCCATGATAAGACCCAATTTGGTATTCATAGACCGACATTATATCCATATCCCTCTAAAGTTTCCGACTTTATAAAATGAGTTATGTTACTTTTCGTGATACATACTACAAGATGGTTTATTAAACATATCTTAGCAAGTGTATAGCTAGTTAAATTTTGTTTCCAGCTCAAATACCTTATGAGTTATAATAAAAAATGTAATCGATTGTTGCATATTAGGCAGTTAAGGGACACATACCTTATATGCATCAAACATCATGCAACATCCACTTCTTTGATGATCCTGCTGTTAGTGCGCGAGATATAACATTACTGAAATACAATAATTAATTTGCTATGAATTAATACCATGCTACCAGTAAACTTCAATGGTCAACAGTGAAGATCTCAAACTTAACAAACGTTGTTATGAAGTTAGCTAAGTTTACAAAGTTAAGTTAACTGGACATATAACAATAGCCTTCCTTACTTACTGGGCTGGGGTGGGTTCTTGTGCCCGTTGGTTTATTCTTGATAATCATTTTAACAGGATTGTAGTCCAACATTTTTGCGACATGCCCAGCCCACCGTAGTCGACCGATTAGCGATGGTTTATGGCTCATCCCTTAGCTCTCTGAAAGCATGAACTCTACATGAACTTATAAAAATAACTTTGGATTGATGGGGACACAAGGTTAGCATATATCTTTTTGCTATGGAATTGCTGTATATGTAGATACATGTGACCTGAATAGGGCTGTTAGGAACTTTAAACATCACTACATTTCATAAGGCAAATAAATGAAATTCATATTGATTTCTTGTGGCCGAAAATCATAATGCAAAATTATGAATATCGAAAGTTCATTACGCTGAGGGGAGGCAAACAGTAAGGTAAAGGACTACTTGGCCTAATCACCAGTTATCATCAACGTTCACAATGTAATTACTCGATTAGTGCGACATTTTTGTTCAAGCGCTACACAGAAAAAAAAAGAAATTGAACAGGCGCGTAAAATTTCCCCTCGTTTAATTTCAAGCCAAAGGCGCAAACAACGAAATTGTGTGCAATCTTTCATGTGCTATACAACTATGTTTGCAATCTTTCATACAACAGGCTAGTGTTGGAGTATTAACAAAAAGAATATCTCAATCATGTATGCCTCTTTGCCAAAACTAGCGGAACGTATGAATAGAATTGAAGTTTTGAATATCATGGGTACTGCAGATCTGAGTTTATAAAGAATGTACACAGCAAAAAGTAGTCGCCGAAAATGACTGAATGCAGTCCTCTCCGTGTTTGCATTAGCTAATATAAATGTATTTATTATTAAAGTGCTGAAACCGTTTCCGGGGGCAACCATAATTTTCGATTCGTTGCGGGGAGGAAGGCAGTGGTAAAAGAATTTAAGTTACAAACCAATATCTCAGTCCGAGATGTGGCCAAAAAAAGTGGAAATGTCACCACCGTTCGTCCAGAAAGTGAAGAAAAGTGCGGATCTGAAGTCCATCAAAGTAGACGATACGCATAACAAGTGCGTAATAGCACTTTTCATAATAGCACTTCATAATAGAAATAAAACACTTCTCAAAAAATGGTACAGTACATGATAAAGCCATGTCCAAACACTACACTGCATACCGAGTTACTTTTAACCGCACTAGCGCGTGCAGGAAATTCACCACTTTTACTTCGTGCTTCCAAACTAACACGCAACCCGATGGGTACAGCACCGATGTCAGTGCTCGTGTTTTGTCTTCGGCCATCGTGTTGGATGTTTCGGCAAACACCACAGTTGAGTGTTTCCGATTGAGACCGAAAGCAGAAACACGCGTGGTTTATTTATTTTATTTCTTACCGTGCCGTGCTTGTTAAACTCAATCAAATTATGCGCCCGTCACCCAACAGCCAATAAAACAAACCAATAAGTCAATGTTTCTTAAGAAAACAAGTCAATCAAAAATTTAGAATCAACCGACGAGTCCGTGGTTACCAGTGTCATACTCGGTGTATGTTGAGAGTTTGCTTGTGATCGTAACCACTCGGCTCGTGTATTTTCCCAAAAATCAACAGCAAAACACGAGCTTGTACACTCGTGTCGCGTCCATTGCGTTGCGGGTTCATCTATAAGCACGAAACTAAAGTGGTGAATTACAGCCACTTGGTGGTGTGTTTGCAGTCGAGTTCGGCTCTCGTTCAGAACGATCTGATGTTTTTACCAAGGCTGACATGATCGATTGTTTTAGAGATCAAAAAAATATAGTAGCGAAAACCCTGAGTTGAAAATTTGTTTATTAACAATAATCATCCAAACTCTATTCTTGTTGTTATTATTAACAATATTACCATTCAACCACCATATCTACCACAGTTTGCTTGTTTTGATGTATTCTGAAAAAGTAGGTTAAGTCCATTGAAGTTACACAAGCATTTATTCACAGCACATAAACAAGCACTTATAAAGTTTAAATAAACCTTTCCATGACCATTGTTGGCTGCTTATTGTGTGTTGACTGCTCATGGGATAGGAAAATATTCAAAAAACAACATAAGAACATAAAAATATTGAAATAGAAGATTGTAATAATACTGAAATTTTATCATTCAACATTTGGCAATAAGAAAGTAAGACTGAACTATACAACAAATAAATAATACATAAATTAAAAAAGGCTTTATCTATACTCATAAGAGATATGTAGTTGATTTTTTTCGTTTACGTTGAGACAGTCGGTGAGACGTATATTAGACTTAAAGCATCAAATGGTAGGATTGGGCTTGTGTGGGTTGGAAACGTAATTCATGAAAGGAAGAGGTTTACGAGAAGCCAATGTCAGCTCCCACCACAAGTTCAGATTGAAAGTGATGCAATAGTCGAATTCGTGTATCTGAGCTCATAGGTGACCGCAGATAACGACACCAGCAGAGATGTATAAAAACGCATTATGGCTGTAAATCGTTGCTAATTTGTATTCCGAAATACGCTAAGATGTAACAAAGTTCGTTGAACTACAAAGTAGACCATCTACAAGACTTTAATTAAACCGGTAGTGCTCTACGGCCACGAAACATGGATATTGCTCGTGGAGGACTAATGCGCTCTTGGTGTCTTTGAACGGAAGGTGTTGCGTACGATCTACGGTGTTGTGCAGATAGAAGATGAAACGTGGAGGAGCCGAATGATCCACAAATTGGATTTTATGCGATTTTTTCACACAATTTACATGAATTTACGCGACTTTTTGCGTGAACGCAATGAAAACAAATGAAATATTCAATTTATTTAGAAAATATGTTCAATGATCAACACATACACATACTTCAAAAGAAAATTTCGAACAATGTACAATGAGCAACAAAATATAAATTGTCCCAATACCGAAGAAAGACTCTAAAGAACTTCACACCACTGCATCCCCGAAAAATGCGCTGCTCTGATTGACTCTGACTCACGAATGAAATGTAATTGATTTAAATCATAACTTCAAGTTTGAAGCTCACTGCCAACCAATGTTGACCCAAAAACCGAGCTCCCTACTTACGTTGAAAGTAACACCCCTCGGTGTGCCGAACCAATAAAATCGGAATCAAAAATTCCCGCGGAGTTTGAGGAACCATCAAGCCACTCACTCGGATAGATGCGTCGACCTGAATTCCCCAAAAGCTATCATATGCTCATAACCGATGCGTCCCAATTCTTGTATGAATTTAGTTTCATCCTTGTCAACCTGGTGATGATGCTTACGATGACAGTGACGAGGGAGACGGCGGCGGCAGCGAAATCACGCGCAATTGCAAATTTGTGTGAATTTCCGAGGGATCGGCCCACCTATATCATTACCTCACGTTTCAGAGAGGCCGACGGAGGGAATATAAATATGTACGCGGCGGGAGCGCGGCCTGGCAGCACAGTAGTTTATTGCATCACCGACTTTGTTTAGAAATTAATTTTGCTAAATGGAATTTACGTACTCCCGGTGGAAAATTTAATTATACCTGTATCTCACTGGGGAACGGGGTGGGGAGTCGGGAGTTGGAAGGGAAAGGGAAGGTAAGTAAGTGACGTCCCCAAAAATTATCCACTTGATGGATTCTTGGAGCGGAGCGGAAGGTGATCATTTTAAGTTTACAAGTTGATTGAAATTTAAAATGTGTAGCCTTGCGGAAATGATTGCTCCGTCCATTAAGTGAATTGTGGTTCTATAATTAATTGGGAGGAAAGGCGATTTATGTCGTGATCAATGTCAGCATTGGTAATGAAGGTAAAAAAATCTCATTTATGAACATACGTGTTCGAGAATAAAATAACGTTAGGTTGATGTTAACCTCATGTAGAAAAACAGGAGAAATTTATTACTACTACTACTGATGTAAAACTGAGTTCACTTATTAAGTTGACTCGTAACTTGGATGTCGGTTTTAACTGTGTGTCAAAAAATACTCAATACTTGAAAATATCAGAAAATTCGTTCAAATCTATAAACATGGCCCAACCTATGATTTTGAATAAAATATTAGCCTACTTTGATTGGAAAGGTGAAAAAATAACGCGCTTCAAGGATTCTACAGACTGCCGCGTTCCTTTCCGCCGCGGCAGTGAATAATCGCGGCAAAAAATTCACTGTAATGAGATTAAGACATGCGATTTTGAATCGCAACGGTTTGTGTGCTCCCATAAGCCACCTCATTTAACATTATTGCACTGGAAGATCAAGCGTGCAGTAACCACCAAAATCCAATCTAGAGTCGGATCATTCACTACGAGCCTCAAAATTCTCGTGATTGAGCATCCCACTGCTCATCTACCCACCATGTACGTGCAGATTTCTTCCTGGAAACGTCCGAACGTCCAATTGGCTGATCCATAATACCACGTTCCCAACCAGATCGACTTAGTCGTTGGTGGTGAAGTATATTGGGACCTACACACCGCTTAGAAACTCGATCTAGACCCAAGTCTACTCCACATCATAGAGATGTACTTTGGTAGAACATTCTGTGGTTCAACAGCTCAAGATTCCTCACTTGATTGTATGCCAGATGTCTAGCACTAAAACCAGCGGATGAATAGTCCTGAAGAAAATGAATATATTTTTTGGCTCAAGAAGTAGTAGCACACCGGTCCCAAGCTCAGTCCCAAGCTAAATGATTCGCCTCTAATAACGTAACTCTCACCAACACACCCTCAAATATTCTTTCAGAATAACATAGCGAATCAAAACAAAGCCAAAGATACTAGTACTGGAAGGTAATGAAGAGCGCAAGAGTGTATAGCAAGGTGCAGACTGCAAGGTGTTCTTCGGAACTAGGGGTTCTACAACGACTAAAATATTTACCTGCACTTAGTAATTCAGAAAAAGCACCAAAAAATGAAAAAAGTGCCACTAAATTATTAAGGCCTGTGCCAACAAATAATGTGTGATCAGCATTAAAAAATACAACAGTGAACCAATTTCAAATCGCTAGTTGCATATTGATTGTTGCTAAAACCCTGCTAGATGCTACTCTCCAAAGGTTCTGGAAGATCGAAACCATTTCGAAACAATCTGTTCATACCACAACCTAGAAGACATGCGGAGAACACTATGCTGCAACCACAACCCAAGTCTATACAGGACGATACATTGTTCGCTTGACCAAAACCAATTTTGGTTATTTTTGGGAATTTGGAATCTACCGCCAAATGCCGATTCCTTAGCTTGGAGCGCCGACAAGAGCGTGATCCCAGCATCAAATCCTCCAACCACCAATTCATGGAGGGTGCAGGAATATGAGCATCTCGGACGCATGGTACGGCCCAACGAACCTGTGCACAACACGATACCTGGCGCCAAAAATTTTGACGTCGATGATTTCGAGTTAGCGATGCTCAGTTTCTGCTGGAATCCCGATGTTGGAGTGGGCTCCTTGTCTTAGAAGACATTCCACCAGAAGACCGATCACTTCAGCCGTGGCACGACAAAATCCGCAGTCCGTCAGAACTCTTGGTCTAATCTGGGAACCCGGGACCGACTTCTTTAGGTTCAAGGTGCAGTTGTCACTTCAGATTGCTATTCTTATCAAGCGAAGGATGATATCATTTGTGGCCCAAATTTTCGATCTTCCGGGCTGGTTCGGGCCGCTACAGCAGCGAAGCTTTTTGTGCCAGCGATAATGAACGCTTTGATTGGGATCAACCTTTGCCTCCAATATTACAGCTATATTGGAAAGAGTTCCACCCTATCATCGATCTACTTTGGGAAGTTCGAGTTCGTCGATTTGCTCCATTTACTGTACAAGCACCATAGAACTCCATATCTTCGTTGATGTATCAGACAAGGCCTACGGAACGTGTTTCTATGTTCGTTCCCAACCTACGCAAGAAGATTCCGTGAAACTGCTGGTATCCAAGTCAAAGAATTCACCTCTAGCAGCACGCTTCATGATTGTCCGACTAGAGCTATGTGCTGCTCATCCACGCAGCTATATGAGAAAGTCGAATCTTCATTGAAAACTGTTCGATCGGCTTTCTTCTGCTCGGTAACTCTGGCCAGTAAGAGCACTATGTACGGTAGAAACGACAGAAGTATCCCAAGCACATTCCACGAAGACTTGTTCTCCAAATATTCCAGCCTTTTGAAACTTCGTCGCATGGTCGCATGCTGGTTATGATACCTCCAAGATCTTCAAAACCGTGCGATCCGTTGCCGTTTAGATGGAATCAATCCATGTGTGCCCAAAAGATCAACCAAACCGGGTCAACCCCTCACCCAACCTTCCGACGAATTCCTCTCGGCCGACCGAGCCCTCTGTTGGCTACCGCAGCTGGAGAACTTCCAAGATGAGCGCAACGATCTCGTTACTCATACAAATGTATCAAAATCCAGTCCGTTGAAGTGGCTTAAGCGTTGGAGGACGCCGGAACAAGCATCTGTTAGCCAGTATGCTCGCCGTCTACTGCCACAAGAACTTCCCTAGAATCACACTTGTTGCCATTCGGTTGAGATAACATAACTATGACTTGCTAAGTCATAATGAAGTAACTACAACTTATTATGACCGTAGTGTGCTACTTGGGTTGCTTTATGCCAGACTACCGTTGATGCTGGCTACCCTTCGCCAGAAATTTTGGATTCTAGGTGGACGAAGCCTCGCACCTTGCATCAATGCATCATCTGCTACCGCAGCAAACCAAGTTTAATTCAACAAACCATAGAAGATCTACCCACATCACGTGTCCGACTGTGGCGTAGACTACTGTAGGCCACTTTACGTAAAAGTAGCAATTCGGAAACGAAGTCCATCGAAGGTGTATGTGGCTTTTTTTTCACACAAACCGTTCACATTGAGCTTGTGAATGATCTATCGTCTGCTTAATAGCTCGAAGGAACAAGATTACTGAGTTGCACTCCGATAACGCCATGACATTCAAGAGACCCAAGCAGCACACCACGATCATAATTAGTTGCAGTAACTTGATTAGGACTAACAAATGCACGTTTATGTTTTCTCAACTAAATGGTAACATGTGTTATACTAGGGGAGTGTCACACGCCTTGCATCGAGTGTATAAAATGCTGAAACAGAATGACTCTAAAGGAAAACACATCCGCTTTTGGTGCGAAAATCACGAGATACGGTGGAAATTTATCACACTACGCGTGCCTCAACTTTGAAGGACTTTGGATGGCCGCGGTGAAGTCCGCAAAGGCACACCTCCTCAGGAAATCAGAAAAACCCGTCTTACCTACGAGGATATGTTCATATTATTGGCGTAAGTTGAGATGTACCTCAATTCACGGCCAATGACGCCATTGTCATCAGAACCAACGGACCTGGAAGCCCTTACACCTGGTCACTTACTGGTACAGTGACCGACAAAACCCCTTTTTATGAGTCCTGTGCATATCAAAACCATTCTATTTACACATGCTCAATTTCCTTTGGACCCATTTGACAAGTTTCACACATGTGTTCCAATATACTCTTTAATTTCAATTTACCGCTGACGGAATACTTAATTATCTTCTGTTTAAGGTATGACAAAAAACAAGATCATTCAAGGGAAAAATAATTTTCCGTGTAGAATCAGCTGGTATACCACCCGTAAATCTCTGCTTTGACGTTTCATTGTTTACATCCGCCTCAAAGCTTTGCCGCAAGTCAAAACAGTAGACGTGTTGAGTTCACCGGAAGTGATTTTAAAGCGAGTAACAAGGGTGGTAAACAATTCCGCTGCAGGTCCGAAATCTGATCGTGCGTGATTGCAATCGAAACCATACCCAGCACGCAGTTGCCCGAGAGATACGGAGTGAACCGATTTTTCTGAAGCACCGGAACCTTCCAAGCTGTACTTCCACCAGAAACTAACAAGGAAAAACGGCACCAATTCACCAGAATCCAAATGACTAGGCCCCTGGAGTTCTGGAAGAGTGTTGTGTGGACGCACAGTGATCGAAAAAGCCTTTTTCACGGCGAAATCAATAACACCCTAAGGGTAACCTAAGGATTACGTTTATGAATCATGGTGCCTTCTACAAAGTTGTATTAAAACAAGTTTTCCATCTTGTTTTGATAATTTTGTAGTTCCAAATTTTATCGCTAGGGCGGCACTGCTGCTAACTTTTGTACAAAATACAATAGTAGCGTGATGTCAAGGGCAAGTTTGTAGGAATATAATTTCAAGCAACTTTGTCCAAAACACCATTTTTAGCTCTTCATTCGACCATTATAGAGCTATTTTTCTGCTTTATAACAGGGTGTCTCTAAAAATGAGTTTTTTATTATAACTTTTTTGTATTTCATTTTGAAAAAAAGTGATCTTCAAACAAAATATAGAAAACGTTAAGCGTATATTTTCTTTCCATAAAGTTTTTTTAATACAACTTATCATTCAAAAGTGACGGGAAATTTTAACTTAAACTTGCTCTTTTGGAAGTTTGGAATTACAAAATTATCATAACAAGATGGAAAACTTACATACAACTTTGTACAAGACACCATGATTTGGAAACGTAACCCTTAGGAGTTAATAATATCGACGTGAAAAAATGCTTTTTGATCACATCAAGCTCTCTCTCTCTCTCTCTCTCTTTCTCTCTCTCTCTCTCATATCCGCTAGGGAACAAATCTGTACCATTTTACTGCTTTATCTACTACTGAAGGTTCAATAACCCGATCTGCCGGTTTTCGGTGAAATATTACAATTGGTCGTAAAAATTTCACCGGAATTTGTATAACTTCAGCAACAACCCATCTAAGCGGATTGCAGATCGTTCAGCTCTTCGGAGTTCGTTTACATTTTACAGATTGTTGTTATCATTATCAAAATGTGTACCTTGAAGAATCCCTCCAGACTAGTTCTTTTCTTATTCTCCTGGGGAATTCCCTAAATTTTCAAGGGAGCACCTATGATTTCAAAACTTACAGAAGTTAATGATTTCTTTATCAACATGCTTAAATTTATTAGAACATTTGCCATGCTAGCTTAGTTTATGGAAAGATCTCTCAGATCCGTTTCATAGGTCCACATCACTGTTTGTATGTATACGAGATACAAACGAAAATTGTGCTGAACACACTTAGATTTGTTTACTCGTAGAACTTCCGTAAAATCCTTAGTGAATCTATCAGATTATATAACCTTCGACATGCTTATATAAGTTTACATTGTTTGAAAAACATGTACACAACTTCCAAAAAGATCTCAGACCTTTTGGGAGATTTCTGAAAAAAATGAACCCTAGAATCAGATTTATTCTGCGCTTCGTGTGTAGTGAGACGACTCGCATGAGTTTCACAAGTTTAATAGTATTCACATGAAAAATCAACACTAACTTTTTGCCATTCCGACCCAAGGCTTAATTGGTGGTCCTAATGAATCGAGCTCTTGGCCAATTTGCTCCCACTTCTGCTTGCATTTGTTTTAGGGGCTCCAATTCCACAAAAACTTGTGGTGATGACAACATTTATTTTCAGCAGTTCAACTATTAGTTTTTTTCTGAAGAGTGTACAATTTTTACAAGAACAAAATGGTTTTTTCTGTTAATTCACCTCAAAACAAAACAAAAATGGTTTACGGTATTTCTTACCTTGCACAGTAAGTTATCAATTCCAGACGAAAAATCGAGAATCAAAACAAATTTACTTAGAATGTGACAAATTCATCACCCGTTTTCGAACAGTCTACTTCGACCTGCTCGACGAAATTTCGTAGATCTCGACAAAAGTAAAAGCAAAATAAACTTGTCAAGCAAACTGATGGTCGACTCGACTCCTATAATAGGTCCCATAATACAGGACACGAATACTTCAATTTTCATCGAAATTCCACAATGCTCTCATTTACCGCCAGATGTTGTTCATCAACCGCCGAACCAACATTTCGATTCTAGAAACACTCGAACACCGGTTTTGGCAGCGCCTAAGAGGTCATCCACTAGTGACCTTGCAGCAGATGGTACCGAATGTGGAAAACACATTCAAAAACTAGTTTTTCCTACAAATTTCAGTTGCTGCCCAACGAACTTTCGACCAGCTAAAACTCAAACAGGATTCCCATAGAAACTGTCCCATAAGGGAATAAACTGTCCCGTTCCCATCAAAACGCCGGCAAAAAAATCCCAAGAACTCGTTTGACCACTTCCACGAATGTCCCGAAGAAAATCATGCTCGACTGAGTTTCGGTTATTTTTATTATTGATAGCCGACTACGTCGTCAGGACAACGGTCAGTTGCCGAATAGACAGAAAAAAAAATCCATGCATGCATAACGCAGGACGGAAAGGGTGAGAAAAGATCCCAAAACCGGACACTGGTCAGCTTAAAGAGTACCCCTTTTCCTTCGTAGACAGTTAATTCCTTTTGCCATCCTTTCCTGGCCTAATGGGCCAAATCTGCCGAGAAATATTTCTTCCGAGTCCCTTCGTTAAGGAAAATTTCAATTATAGCAGCAAAAGTGCTCTGATTTTGCACCATTAAAGAAATGATTCATGAGAAACGGTACCTCCGTGCGTAGGCAAAAGTGCGAACGTACAGTTAGTAAATCACAACCAAATGCGTTTGCGTTACTCGAATGGGACGGGGTAGGGTTGCCAGCCGTTCGTTGAATGTTTGCCTACGCATTTCGTAAGAATCTAGTAGTTTGTTTGCCTCCATAGCTGCATGGCAGCGTAGTAGGCTGAGGGGCGAAGGGTTTCCAACTCAGCCATTATTACTCCTCTAAGAATGCGTAGCGCAGGATCCTTCGCGGAATTGATGAAGGTGCGTGCGGCAAGAAGAATCAACGACGAACCACCCTCTTTTTCAATCGGCTTGCTATGATTTTTCCTTCAACAACGGCAGTGGGGTGGTGGCAGTGTGTAATGTGTTTTATGATTGCTACGTCGGAACGCACCATCATCGAAAATCGTGAACCATTTCTACGAAGGAGAGGAGATTTGACGTTACTGACGGGGTGTGGTGATTTCAACCGGAGACGACGGCGGGACGATGCCGCATCGAAGTGCGTAAAAGTGTGAGGAAAAAAGTTTGGAAATGTTTAGGAAAGGAACCTGGGGTGGAGAATAAGATGTTTATTGATCGTTAAAAATACGCTCGCATTTTTATGGCAAACAGAAGCCGAAAAAGGGTTTGCTGGAGAAACTTCTTCGACACCCTTATTCCGAATCAGGGTTACACGTCGGGTTAAGCTTTGGGTTGATGTTTTTCCACCGTCTCGAAGGGAGAGTTTTTGCGTTCGGATGTGTATGATAAATCCCTATTATGTTTTCTTGAGTTCGGGATCACGGAATCATAGGGTACAAGGTTAGATTGTGGGCATGCGTTAGCCTCAGAAGGAAGCGGCACGGATTTGAAACAAAAGGGTCGTTATCAAGACGTATTGATGCGGTATGAAAAGTCATGATACTAATGAAATCATAGGAAATATGATTGATTACGTCAATGTATGCGATTTGTACTTCACAGAACGATAAGAAGTTCTAGGTTAAAGGAATTTAAACCGATGCACCGATGTTCTCCCAGTAGCCAGTTTACTCGGCTATTTTTCTAATGATCCCACAATTGGCGTATCGTACACCGAAAGCATCCCAAGTAACATTGCCAAAGGCATCCAGCTTTAATAAGTTTTATTTATGTTTTATGAAAGCCACTAGAAATCAATTTGGTTTTATTATGGCAGTAAGAGGTGCCAATAGTTCAGATTTAGTCAGGTTTATGAGAGCCTACACAGCTTCTTTACAACGATGTTAACAGCTTGTCTTCTAAAGTTCCTTTTCTCCTATCAAAGGTTTTATTTTGACTTTATGAACTCGTAAAATGCTGTGTTGAAATGCCGTTTCAGGACTCATTCATATTATCTTGTTATGGTCAGTTGAAAAAGCATTTAAGAACCATTTTGCCTCAAGGAAATGCATTCAAACGGCAAATTGGCATTGAGGAAAGTCACCAAATGACCAAATGGTTTTATTATAGCCATTGCGAAGATAAATTGGCATTTTGGCGAAACTGTGATTTCTTAAGATCGCCATATTGAAATATATGAAATAATTGAAATGTGGAAAAATATATACACCAAATTTGTAAATGTAATGCAAATGAACTGTAGATCAGAGACCAATTTTGGCACTCTTTAGAATACCATTATTGAATGCCATAAATTTTCAGGAAATTCATGATTAATTTATCGAATATATTTGTTTCAATTTTGTTTTTGTTGATGTTAACTGGCATAATTTCCTCGGCGCATTTATTTTCGGCTCTTATTGTGCCAATATTCACCATAAAATTAAATGCGCATATGAATTAGAGCATGATAAGCTATCAACAAAAAAATCAATTTGTTTTGAATATTTTGCTATCAAACAAAATTTCCCACAACACTAGAACTTTCTTCTTGGATATTATTTACTGTTAAATGAATCAGAAGAGTAAGAATCGAACAAAGCAGAACAACAAAAACCAACCACGATATCACACGCGAAGTTTGACAGCTATGGCCATTTGGCCCTATGCTGGTTTTGATGGCAGCCAATAGGTTTTATGAAGGTTCTCAAGTGGTCATAACATCTTTCCCTAGAAAATTTTCAAAATCTTTATGGTCTTGTGAAGGTTTTATGTATTTGTTTTCGCAACCTTCTATAAAGTGGGCCACTTTGTACAAATTTTGGCTTTAAAGATGTATAGAGGAGGTGTATGAGATGGACAAAACAGTTTTGAATGTAAGTTTATCAACAAAGCCGGAAGGAGTGCTATACGGCTGGAATAAAACTAAAATTGTTACATGGGATACCATAAAATTATCAAAGTTTGGAATTTGAGAGTTTTTACTCAGCACTTTGATTGTTGTTTTTGTATTCTCCCAATGCGTTGAGTTCACAGCCTGCCGTACTCTAACGGATTTGTCAATACTTTCTCTCCATTTCTCTCCGTTCTACCAATAAATTACATGTCCACTCCTAGAGCCTGATGTTGATGGGAAATTAATCGCTCCTGACAAATTTCATTAGTTAAGCTCCACTTTTATCACTACTAACTTTGAAAATTTTCCACAGTTCATCTGAATTTGCCATGCAATAAAAGAAAAGTTCGATCGTGAATAATCCAAAAGTAATGATATGTTATTGAAATACCAAAACAGTAATTATATTTAAAAAAAAATTTCCTCATCTGAATTATCCAATTTTGTACTCCATATCAAGATATTTCCTCTATCTTGATCCAGAAAAGATTGTTAACTCAGTTTGATTTTTTGTATGGCATTGTCCATTTAAAATCCCTACATTAGAAATCGCTTATATGTTTGGGATTTGCTTGGATTGGTTAATCTTTCGGGAAATAGGTGATCCAATCAAA
>JASCZW010011082.1:0-33493 GCA_034211315.2 Aedes japonicus | reverse complement strand
ACTGTCGTCTGTTTGTTTGCTCGTACGTTTTAAAGTTGGTTGCTCGGTTAGTTTCTCATTCGATTGGTTGCCGCTAGGTGGAAAGTAAACTATTTTTAAAATTAGTTTTTTTAAGGCTCCACTTGAAATCCCATAAGGAGCCGATGGTTAATTTATTTGTTTTTTAACATAGAACACAAGGGTTATAAAGGGTGAAACGGTCAAGAATTGGTAAAACATGATTAGGTGCACACTGACTAGTTTATTATGTAATTGATCAATCTTCCTTTTGTTTAAGTTCATCGTCTACAAAACACAAGGAAATTACTTGATTAGGCTTTCGGTATTCCGTATTTGGAACTGTTGGGCTTTACGTTTCACACTTACCTTCAAGTTTTGTACAGTTGCTATATCTATCTTATTTGATGCTGAACGCCAACTTTTCTTGAACTATTTTTCACTTCCAATTGTTTTTAAGTTCTCTTGAGGTTTCTTTCTACGATTGTCAAATATTTTTCAACAGGGCGCAGTTTCGGCGAGTTTGGAGGGTTTTTCTCCTTGTGTACGATGTGTAAACTATTGGCGGTTTACAATTCATGAACTATTTGTCCGTAGTAGCAAGAAGCGAGGTCTGATCAAAACAGCACGGAACAACTATGATTCTTCGAGAAAGGCTATAGGCGTTTTAGAAAGCATTCTTTTACATAAATATATTGGTTGACAGTGCCAGTTGTCATTTGTTTTTTAGCCCACAGGAGGAAATCGCCTGCCAAACCAAGTATGTTTTCGCGAACTTTGCCATTTTTTTTTTTTTTTTTCTGCATAAACCTATCTTGAACTTTTCCTCTCCGGTAGAAAGCTTGAAATCAGCTTTCACGTATGTTTCATCGTTTATTACGACGCAATCAACCTTCGTACAACTTACGCGCTCTTCCTTTAGCTGTTGTGTTTAGCTTATCATCTTGATTTGGTTTCACTGTATTCTTATATGTTGACAGGTTGTTTCCGATTTCGCTTAAAGCTTGCCTCATATCGCTGAAGCGTTTAAGTAAGATCTTGGATGTATAAATGAAACGACGAAACATTGTTAATTATAAGAAGTACTCTAATTGTTATGTTTTGTATTCTCCGAGCGTGGAGTAACAATTATGATGAAGAAGGAGATGTTCGCTCATCACCATGAGGCACCAAGAGTGGACAGTAATATTTGCTAGAATGAAAGATATGAAGAGAAAGTGTTGAAAGTTCCGCCAGTGTACGGTAGGTTGGAAATAGAATATATTGAAACTTGAAAATTGAAAATTGAGCGAAAGGGCATGGAAAAAGTAGTACTCGAACCAAGAGGGATGCTAGTCAAAGGTAACGTCTTTGGTTCGAGTACTACTTTACCCGTGCCCTTTCACTTAATTTTCAATACTTCTATTCTATTTCCATTTGCCCAGTGAACAAGCGAACGGTACAGTTCGTTCGATCCGCTCTCCGTAGCTTTGGAAGTTTTTTAGTAGGTGTTATTATCAGTTCAAGTCAGTTTCATTTAGTTTTTCTTGATCGCGAGTGAAATTCCGTTTCTGAAGAAGAAAACGTTGTGTGATCTAGCAGGGCAACAACGTCATTAATTGCAATTAGCAATATTGCCCCGATCTAAAAGCCATTTTGCTCCGCATCTATACGGCACGCACACCAGCAGTCCATTGTGTGTAGCGTGCAATCGTTCATCTGCTAACCACCACCGACCAACAACATCATCATCATCGTTCAGCTCCACGCCTAGACGGTACACGCGGCCACTCATCGTCGCTCGGCAGCAGCAGCAGCACATTCGTCGCCCGTCTGCAGTAGATCAGTGTTACATATAAGATAAGTTTTTTATTAGTATATAAGATAAGTTTTTGTTTCTCGCTCTTGTGTTTGTGTGACTGTGGAGAGTGACTGAGAGTGTGTGAGTGTGTGTGTGTGCTTAGGTTTAATTTGTGTATCTGTGATTGATTGTAGATAACTACGTTAGTGGTTGAGCCATAAGCTCCCACAAGCGAGCCATGGATGATTTATCGGAAGATGAATCATCTATGGCGCAAAATGATGGGGTAGCTCTCAAAGTTACCCGATCGCGTGCTTATCCAGATAGTTCATCTGGTCCTTGGGTTGTCTATTTTCGGCCCAAAACGAAACCTCTCAACATTTATCAGATTTCAAACGATCTGACGAAGCGATTCTCGGCCGTGACCGAGATAATTAAGGTGAGACACAATAAGTTAAAAGTCGTTGTGTCCAACCTTAAACAAGCTAACGAAATTGCTGTCTCTCAATTTTTACACTGGAGTATTTAGTGAACATCCCAGCTCGAGGTATTGAGATAGAAGGTGTGGTCTCCGAAGCGAGTTTGACCCCTGAGATCCTGTTGAAGCAGGGGGTTGGTCGATTTAAGAACCCTCTGCTTCCTTCAGTCAAGATACTCGATGTGCGAAAACTAGGCACCGTATCGATCACTAAGGGTGAAAAGAAATTTACCCCTCAGACTCGTTTCGTGTGACTTTTTCTGGTTCAGCCCTCCTCAATACGTCGAGTTGGGAAAACTTCGACTACCTGTGCGGTTGTTTGTACCTCGGGTAATGATCTGCGAAAAGTGCAAGCAGATGGGACATACGACCTCCCATTGCAGCAATAAGGCACGCTGCTCTAATTGTGGGGAGAAGCACGAGGATGGCGCCTGTGCAGACAGCACACCAAAATGCGCTTTCTGCAAGGGTACTCCTTCTCATGCTCTCTCGTCATGCCCGGCGTACAAACAACGCGGGAAACAATTAGAACGCTCGCTAAAACAGCGTTCCAGGCAATCTTTCGCCGAAATGCTGAAGAAAGCCTCACCATCACCCAATGTCAATACAAATCCTTTGCTCCTCTGTCAGATGACGAGTCTGACTTTGATTTGGCTGAAGAGGGAACATCATTCAGCTTTCCGGAAGGTGCTTCACGGAAGCGAAGACGCGTCCGCCCACGGAAAATTGCTGAACCGGAGCCCAAAACCAGCTTGCCCAATTCAAGAAAAGGTGGAAAAAGGAAAATCCTAATCCACCTGGTTTTCGTAGTACTAACTACACCCAGGACTTTCCATCTCTCCCGGGGACATCCAAAACCCTGAAGCCCCAATTTTAAGAACAGAAGCCCCTCCTCTAGTGGGCTGTTCTCATTTGATGACATTGCCGAAGGTATCTTTAAGTACCTCGAAATTTCTGACCCTCTCAAAAGCATTGTTATGGCAATGCTTCCCACTGTGAAAACTTTTTTGCAGAAATTAACATTAAAGTGGCCCATCCTTGCAGCTATCATTTCCTTCGATGGATAATTTTCCAAATGAGGTCGGGGATTTGATCACTGTTCTTCAGTGGAATTGTCGAAGTTTGATTCCTAAATTGGAATCTTTTAAATTTTAGCTCACACTACCGGTTGTGATGCATTCGCTCTTTGTGAAACATGGCTCTCTCCCGAAATCAATCTTTCGATTCATGATTTCAATATTATTCGTCTTGATCGTGAGGATTCGCGTGGAGGGGGAGTACTTTTGGGGATCAAAAGTGCTACTCCTTCTATAGAGTGAATTTTCCTCCTATTCCAGGTATTGAAGTTGTCGCATGTCAGGCTGTTATTAAAAATAAAAGCCTTTGCATTGCTTCCGTTTATATTCCTCCAAGAGCCTCCATTAACCGAAAACAACTCTCAGATGTTTGTTCGGTTCTTCCTGCTCCGCGGTTGGTCATGGGAGATTTTAACTCTCACGGTACAGGCTGGGGAGAACTGTACGATGACAACCGTTCTTCTTTGATATATGACCTCTGTGACAACTTCAATATGACAGTACTTAACAATGGAGAAGTAACACGTTTGGCTGGTACATCCTCAGTTGGCAGTAGATTAGACCTCACACTTTGTTCGAATTCATTATCGTTGGATTGCACATGGAATGTGATTCAAGATCCCCACGGTAGTGATCACTTGCCCATAAAAATTTCGGTTGCCAGCGGGTTCAATTCGTCGAAATCTGTCAACGTCACGTATGATCTTACCCGTCACATCGATTGGACAAAGTTTAAGACAGCAGTAGATGAAGCCGTAACGACGGTAGAAAGGCTTTCACCGCTGGAAGAATATAACTTCCTCTCCAACCTGATCTTAGACAGCGCGCTTCAAGCTCAAACTCGACCAGTTCCAGGGACGTCATCTCGCAGGAAACCTCCTTCTCCATGGTGGGATCAGCAATGCACCGAGGTTTACCGTAAAAAGTCCGACGCGTTTAAAGTTTTCCGTAGACGTGGAACACCTGAGCACTTCGAAGTATACACGGCTCTCGAACGCGAACTTAAGAGCCTCATCAAGGCCAAGAAACGCGGTTACTGGCGAACATTCGTGAACGGGCTATCGCGCGAAACGTCGATGAGTACTCTTTGGAACACGGCGCGAAGGTTGCGTAACCGAACTACGAACAACGAGAGCGAGGAGTACTCGGACCAATGGATCCTCAAGTTCGCGCGAAAAGTTTGTCCAGATTCTGTGCCGGCACGGATGATTCCTCGCGAAAACACGAGTTCGATAGATGAGATTAGCCAACCCTTTTCAATGGTAGAGTTCTCTCTCGCACTCCTTTCGTGTGGCAATACGGCTCCAGGGGCTGATAGGATAAAGTTCAACTTGCTTAAGAACCTCCCAGACGTCGCGAAGAGGCGCACGTTGAACTTGTTTAATCAGTGTCTGGAACTCAACATTGTACCGGATGATTGGAGACGGGTGAGAGTTATTGCCATTCAAAAACCTGGTAAGCCCGCGTCCGACCACAACTCCTATCGACCCATCGCGATGTTATCTTGTATTCGAAAGTTGTTGGAGAAAATGATCCTCTTCCGTCTGGACAAATGGGTTGAGACGAACAACCTGCTTTCAGATACTCAATATGGTTTCCGTAGGGGTAAGGGAACGAACGACTGTTTCGCGTTGCTTTCCACAGATATTCAGTTAGCTTTTGCTAAAAAAGAGCAAATGGCTTCTGTATTCTTGGATATCAAGGGGGCTTTTGATTCAGGATCTGTTGAAGTTCTTTCAGATAAACTCCACGCTTGTGGCTTTTCACCATTAATGAACAATTTTTTGTACAATTTGCTGTCAGAGAAACATATGAGCTTCTCTCATGGAACCTCTACAGCTTCACGATTTAGCTACATGGGTCTCCCCAGGATCATGTTTAAGCCCCCTTTGTATAATTTTTATGTCAAAGACATTGACGGTTGTCTAGGTGACAACTGTACGTTGAGACAACTTGCAGATGACGGCGTAGTGTCTCGTCACGGGACCCAATGGGGTCGATCTGCAAGGACCCTTACAGGATACCTTGGACAATTTGTCTCACTTGGGCTCTAGAGCGAGGTATCGAATTCTCTACGGAGAAAACTGAGTTGGTAGTTTTTTCAGGAAGCATAACCCTGCACAACCGAAGCTTCAAATGTGGGGTAAGCCGATAACTCATTCTATGTCATTTAAATATCTTGGGGTCTGGTTCGATTCAAAGTGCACCTGGAGATCCCATATTGAGTATGTGAAGCGAAAGTGCCAGCCAAGGATCAATTTTTTCTGCACAATTACCGGAACCTGGTGGGGAGCGCATCCGCAAGATCTTCTAACGTTGTACCGGACAACGATTTTGTCGGTTATGGAATACGGTAGTTTTTGTTTTCAGTCAGCGGCTCGGTCGCACTTCATTAAACTGGAACGTATTCAGTATCGGTGTCTTCGTATCGCGTTAGGTTGCATGCACTCGACTCACACCATGAGTCTTGAAGTGCTGGCTGGCATGTTGCCACTCTCGGATCGGTTTACAGAATTATCTCTCCGGCTCCTCACCAGGTGTGAAGTTATGAACCCTCAGGTAATCGAACATTTTGAGAAGCTCCTTGAGTTGAATCCTCAAACCCGCTTCATGACCTTGTACCATTTGTACATAACACAGGATGTCAGCCCTTCGCCGAACATTTCCAATCGTGTTTGCTTCTCCGATTTCGACAATTCGATTCATTTTGATTTATCCATGAAGCAGGAGCTTCGTGGAATCCCAGAGCATCATCGTCCTATGATTGCTCCGGTGATATTTGCTGCTAAGTTTGGCCAAGTTGATTCCACTAAATCGTTCTTCACTGACGGATCTTTGATAGAGGAGTCAGCAGGCTTTGGTATATTTAATGAAATTTATAGCGCCAACCGTAAACTTCAAGCTCCTTGTTCCGTGTATGTCGCTGAATTAGCGGCAATACATTTTACGCTAGAAATTGTTGCCTCACTAACACCGGATCATTTTTTCATCTTCACGGATAGTCTCAGTTCTATAGAGGCTATTCGCTCATTGAGGCCGGTAAAGCACTCCTCGTATTTTCTCATGAAAATACAGGAGCTTCTAAGTGCTTTATCTTCGCGTTATTTTATCATCACCTTTGTATGGGTCCCATCTCATTGTTCAATTCCAGGCAATGAGAAAGCGGACTCGCTTGCAAAGGTGGGCGCTATGGAAGGCGATATTTGTGATCGACAAATCGCCTTCAACGAATTTTTCCTATTTTTCGTCAACAGTCACTCGTCAGCTGGCAGTATAAATGGAGTAAAGGAGATTTGGGGCGATGGCAACATTCTATCATCCCAAAGGTGTCGAAGAAATCTTGGTTTAGCGGGATGGATGTGGGTCGAGACTTCATTCGTGTCATGTCTCGCCTCATGTCCAATCATTATTCTTTGAACGCTCATTTATACCGGGTTGGGCTGAGCGACAGCAATCTCTGTGAGTGTGGACAAGGCTATCAAGACGCAGACCACGTTATTTGGTCTTGTGCTGAACATTGTGGAGTCAGATCTGAACTTTATGATTCCCTTCGGGCTCGAGGTAGACAACCCAATGTGCCAATTCGAGATATTTTTTCTGTACGTGATTTGGAGTACATGAAACTCATTTATGTGTTTTTGACTAACATTAGCATTAGATTGTAGTTAGTTTAACCTGTATGTTTAGTATAAGTTTTTTTTTATGTGTGTGTGTGTGTGTTTTTTTTCTTTTTCAAGAAATGTTCAAGTCAAAAGAAAACCATAAATTGTATAGTTATAAGTGTTTAGATAATTTAGAATTTAAATTTAATGTGTTATGTAAACCATACTTTAAATTCCCACCCTCTTTCCCATCCGTAATTTGTAATTCCTATTAACCTCGAGACGGCCGCGAGTAATCGGCTCTTTCCTCCTAACTTTAGTTTTAAGATAAATGATGTAAAAAAATATGAAAATTTGGCTCTGTAAAGTTAATTCGATTGAGCCTGTGCAAATAAATGATTATAATAATAATAATATTCTATTTCCAACCTACCGTACACTGCAGAACTTTCAACACTTTCTCTTCATATCTTTATTCTTCTTTATTCTAGCAAACATTACTGTCCACTCTTGGTGCTTCATGGTGATGAGAGAACATCTTCTTCTACATTATAAGAAGTTGTTTTGCATTGTTTTATTTTCTTTTAATTGCTACCATAAGGTAACGAAAGCTTACGCATTTAAAAAACAATGAAATTAAAGAAAATCACACCTTCACAAAGCGAAGGATTACACATGTTGCCGAGCAAAAAAAAATCGCATTGCCAAACAAAAAGTGCACAGCCAGCTTGAGAAAATAAACTTTTTTTTACTTTTCATGATTGTTTCGGATTATGCTGCTGTTGCGAAAGAAAAAAACGTGCTGCATTCCCCAGGGACTTAACACACACGCGCTCACCGTTCGTTGGTTATCTCGCATGGGAGAAAATTAAACCTCCCAGCCAGCCAGTTGAGCAGTAAGCAAGCGACCAGCAGCGATCGGTCGGTGGTCTGAATCCATCGTCCTTCCATCCCTATAGTCGTGCTCTAGCAGAAGGCTAAGTTCGAGAATATGTATCGTTTGTAGGTACACGTTTCTTCAGTAACAATGAGCTGCTTGAACTTGAACCAAAACATTAATATGTATGTGGTCGAAATTGTGAAGAATTATTTATGAAATTATTGTTGCCAATGCTCTGCAGTCGATCCTCCGAACATCGAGCCGGGCTGACGGTGTTCCCGAATAAGTATGTTCAGCTAATGATCGAATGTGAAGAAACCCATAAAATCCACATTTCCGAAACACTATCCTTCAACTCCCACACCGTTCGATACTTCCAAACGAGCATCTTTTCCCAATCGAGGGGTACCATTTTTTCAATGTCCCAAAGATTAAAGCTCAGCTCTCGATTGTGTAACATTTTCATTCTGTTGTTTTTATCCTTCGGCATTTTTTCTTTCATTTTCCCTTTCTTCACTCAGCCGCAATGCTCAGTTCACAGCCGGGAGGAAGGCAGGCGGATTAAAATTTTTGTTACGAAAAAAAGAAACACGCTGAATAAAGCTTATTTTCGATGAGAACAGAGTTTCGGGCAAACGAGAATGGCAGATACAATTATTCTTCACGGCCTTTGCCTTCTCCAAGCCCGCCGTTGTTGTTTGCTGGAATACCAACCCAACCCACCTTCCTTCCTACACTACATGCATCGATGCACACTGAAAACCGACGACGGCGACCGCTCGACTACTGCTGTGAGCTGGCGGCCAGAAATCCGTCACGTTTGAAGGAGACTGAGTGTAGCATTCTTAAAGTAAACATTGTAGAACCGAGCTCTAACGGTGAGATGCTGGTGAAAAGGGTATGATACGGGATGGCATGGGGTAGAAGTTTAAATTATCAGATGGTCCAAATCAAATATCCAGCGGCGATTTCTCATTTTTGTTATTACACATTGTTGTGAGATTATGTGCTGGCTGGAGGGAGGGCCGATTAAGGCAAAACGTTTTACAACTTAAGCACGGGCTTGAGCATAGTTCTATGCATCGATAGCAAATTGGAGGGTTTGGGGATCAACTTCAAATGTGGACTCACTCGTATTTTGACGTTTGGTATATTGTATTCATGATTCATGATTGGTTTCCAAGCCGCACGAATTATCACTGTGAAATATTTTCTCCAAGCTCAAAACAACCAATTTGTCTTGAAAAATTCTCACGTTTTTATTTTCGGAAAACTCCTACATATGATCGGGAATGGAACCTACCTGGCAGTTTTTGAGCATAACATTTTCAAGGAAATACAAGTACTCTCTGGAGGATAGATCTTTGGATTTGTAAATCTGTCTAAATGGGTAACATTTCTGAGGGTTCATAGATCTATGCTTTCAGATTCCCGATGATAATACCACGAACCATCTACAGTGTAGGCTTAAAATCTGAAAGTGGAATTAACAGTATAAATAAATAGGCTGATGTCGTTGAGCAATACCAAGGTATTCATGGGTGCTCACGTTACTAAGGACCAGATTTTCACGATTCGGCAGGTGCTAATCTTAGAACATGATATTTTCATCGATTTCAAATCAGCTTACGATACAATCGATTGAGATCAACTATGGCAGATTCTTCACAGATGGCTCAAAAATTGGAACAAAAACGGGAGCAGGAATCTTCGGCCCTGGGGTAGAAATCTCAGTGGCGATGGGAAACTATCCAACGGTTTTCCAAGCGGATATCTTTGCTATAATAAAATGTGTTGACGTTTGTCTGAAAAGAAAATATAGATATGCAAATATTTGTATTTTTACAGACAGCCAAGCGGCACTCAAAGCGTTAAGTAATTATAAATGTACATCCAAACTTGTCTGGGAATGCATTCTTTCATTGCGAATGGTGTGCCAAGAGAACTCGGTGAATTTATTCTGGGTTCCGGGACACTGTGGCATTGAAGGTAATGAAAGGGCAGACGAGCTTGCTAAGCAAGGTTCAAATGCACAGTTTATTGGCCCAGAACCATTCTGCGGTATATCATACTGTGCCATAAAAATGGAATTAAAATCTTGGGAAGAGCAAAGGGTGATGACCAATTGGTTGGTCACCACAAAGTGTTCTCAAGCGAAAAGGTTTATAATTCCAAATGTTGCAATTAGTAAAAAGCTTCTGTGGCTCAATAAGAGAGTTCTTTGTACCTATACTGGCCTAGTAACCGGACATTGCCCGAGTAGATATCATTTGAAAAACATTGGCCAGGTTCAGAATGATATCTCTCGTTTCTGTAACATGGAACGTGAAACCTCGGAACATCTGCTTTGCAGTTGTGATGCTGTGTAAAAGAGCAGACTTAAATTTCTGTACAGTGGCTATATGCAACCTAAAGAAATTTGGACTGCAATTCCTGGGAAGGTGGTGGGTTTTATAAACTCAATTTTGCCTGACTGGGAGACGCGTCTTGGGCTGGTCACTTGACAAATGGTGATCTAGCTTTAAGATGCGAATTAGTATATTAAACAGGGGTACATCACAAAAGTTCAACTCAGTGGACGCAGTAATTCTACGCCCCAACAAAAAAAAAAAAATTGCAGATCATGCACGAATATGGATTTCTAGAAAAATTTACGCAGTTGGTCAAAGCAACGTTCAGATCGGTGATTATGAAACCGAGGCGGTAGACGGATTCGTGTACATGGGATCATTTGTGTCCGCTGATAACGACACCATCAGAGAGATAGAAAGATGCATAACCACCGGAATATATACAACGGAAATACAACGTTAGCCTCCTACCCCGAGTTAAGATTTACGGTGATGAAATCGAAACTCAAGTCGAGTTCATGTATATGATGTCATTGGTGACCATCGATAACGACACCTGAGGAGAAATACCAAAACAAATTAAAGGGTGTACCGTATACAGTTCAAATCGCTTGCCAAATTAAGAGCTCCTTGATGAACTTCCACATGATCGGTGTCCAGAGGTTCTCGGGAAACATCATTTCCTGGAATCTGGTTTAGGTTCGCTTCACATACGTCATGTCATCCATTTCGCAGTACTTTGGTTTCGTTAATTTTTGGTTCTACAACTTCCGGGCATGGCTTTCTGTTGTACTGTTCTGTCTTTCGGATGACCGAATTATGTTTTTCGTTACGGTTTGGGGTCTTCTGAAGCTCGAGTTTTGGTATTCTGCCCGAAAGTCTTGCAGACATGAAAAATCATAGCCACATTTCGAACTGAGGCCGTTTAAAGCCCGAACCATCGTTTTGTGATCGTTCTCGTTGACCTGTTGGCTTTTTTTCGGATCTTTACATCCGATCCATAGTCAGAAATTCTTCAAACCCTTTTATGATAGCAGACACCGTGGAATTCACAACTTTTTTCCGAAGGCACGATGCGACAGATGCTAATTCTCAAAGTACTCTTGCAAAACGTTTTTGCGCACGCACTGTTCTTTCATCACCATTTTGAAATCTTTTGCGCAGCTGATGAAATAAACTCTTAAAGTGTAACCAATACAGAATAAACTATGTGGGAAAATTGCAATCAATGTTACCCAACGAATCAAAAGTTATAGCAATTTGAGTGTGTGTGGATTTTAAACGGTACGCTCTTTATGGCTCCAAATCGTGCCTTTTTACTTTTTACTTCAAGCAACGCTTCGATCAATCAGATCTTACCACACTACAAAGTTGAACATCTACAGGTCGTTGAATTGAGAAAACGAATGAACGAAATACAATCGTTCGAATAGCATGGATTGGGCCCGGTGAAAATTGTTGTCGAGAACGAACCAACTGGTACAAGAAGAAGAGTCAGGAACGCGACCTGCAGACCTTCTAAAGACTGTGAGGATTGATTTGTAAAATCGTCCAACTATGATCACACACTCGGAGGAGAGCTGCCTGTCTGCAGTTCCTCGAGAGTCACACCCTTCCCAGATCTTGCTCCAGTTGATCAAATCATCTTGCTCATTGCGCACTTCTGCGTCTTGCTCAAACTGGTTTCAAGGCAAACACCATTTTGGCGGGTTTGTTGTTCCGAAACTCTAACCAAGCAGCGCACAACGGTCAAAATTCGTTGCAGCAACTTTATTGTGACTTAATTGAGTCACAAAGCAGTCACACCAATTGATTTGTTACAAGTGTGCTGCTAGGGTAACAACATGTTTCACCTTTTGAATTCCTTCAGCCTAAGTGTTTTTTATGCTGTTGCCATAGAGCAACAGCAGTTAGGGATTCATTATTTTCTAACATACTCCGTTTTCAAATACACCGCCAGAGATGATCCAGAGCGCACTTCTTTCGCGAGTCCTCATCCTACATTGTCCACGTTTTATGCCCGTGAACTAATATGGGTTTTATGACCGCTTTGTGTCTTGGTACACATAGTTCGAGTAAAGGCTTCGTGCGGCGCTAGTCACCGCTTAAGAGGGCGATAGAGGTCAGAAAACGAGCTCGCTTCAAGGGTTTGTGTTTGAAAGCCAATACGTACTCATAGAGCGACGCCTATATAATTGACAAAACCAAGGGAGTGGCGGCTCCTGCCGAGTAATCACCAAATTACTGCAGGGGATCATTGGGGGACTCTTTCCGAACCACGAACCGAGTCCCTGTCGTACTACTGCCGTAGATTTGTCCCATGTCCAGCATTCCAGTATTTCAGCTAAGGCGACGATGACGAACGATGAACTCATCGTGATAGGAAAGTCATTCAACACAAACAAACCGCCAGAAGCAAACGGTATACCGACTCTGGCCACCAAGACGGCTATTTTGATGGCACCTGAAATGTTCACGGTGCTAATGCAGAGATGTCTGGACGAGGAATTCTTGAAATGCCAGATTCTCGTACTGCTACCCAAAACAGGGAAGCCACCGGGAGACTCATCAGCGTATCGACCGATATGCCTATTGGACACGGTGGGTAAGGTGTTTGAGGGGGTAATCCTCTACAGACCGTCGATTTACACGGAGGGTAGAGGCGTTATGTCAAGTAACCAGATTGGCTTCCGTAAGAGCAAGTCAACGGTCGATGCCATATTGTCCCTCACCAAGACGGCAGAGATGACAATCCAACGTAAAAGGCGGGAAGACCGCTACTGTGCAGAGGTCACCGTGAGAAGCGCGTTCAATAGCGCCAGTTGCGAGACTATCGTCAACTCGCTCCCACGCCTCTATGTTCCTGGGTACCTGTATAGGATTCTGGGGAAAAAATAATTGAAAATCAGGTACTGGTGTACAACTCAGAGGCAGGTCAGGAAAGTATCCAAGTTACCGCGGGAGTTTCGCAAGGTTCAATGCATGGTATGTTGCTCTGGATAGCGATGAATGACAATGTGTCGCGACTTACGTTCCCCAACGGGGAAAAGATTTTCATTTTTGAGGACGACATTACCCTAGAGTTCTATAGAGAGTGTAAAGAAGAGGTGAGGTTATTGACCACGTACTTGATTGATATAGGAGAAGGATGGATGTGCTCCAGAAAACTGGAATTAGCCCACGAAATGGAGATTACTGCGGTCAACAATAGAAAATCGGAGCAACAGGCAACTAGAAGGGCAGTGCAGGCAGGATTTATCCGGATGTGTTGGTCAGCGACATGGTGAATTGAAGTCTTATTTGATTCAGATCCTGTCATACCATGGCTGCTTTAGACAGTACCTGCATAAGTATGGTCACACCGAGTCTTCCGAGTGACCCGGATGCGTGGATGCAGAGAAAACCTCAGAACAAGTGTTCTTCACATGTACTCGCTTTGACGGCACGAGGAATGGCATGGCGAGCGTGAGTGGTCGGAATACAACTCCGGACTACATAATCAATAGAATGGCCGAGACATCTGGAACGTTGTAAGTACAGCGGCCTCTCATATTGTCTTGTTAGGTCAGAAGTACCAGCTAACTTTTTGTTACCCAATCTCACCAATTCCACGAGTCAATTATAATAGTTTTGCCAATAGAATGCTACTGGAAAACTAGGAAAATCTTAACTAACATTTGCCTTGATCACTTAAAAAAAAAGAGTGTCTGTTCACCAAGAGATGCGGCTCAAACAACGTCTGCCCTGGCATCCAGTGGCTGAGTAAGAAACGCTGTATCGCGTCAGTTACACCTAAGGTGGCAGCCCCACAAACGCGATATAGACAGTGCAACCCCAATAAGGTAGCTTGTTTAAATCCTACCCTACCACGATGGAAAAAAAAGATAATAAGGAGTGTATCGAAAATAAGCTATCCACAAACTTTCATTCAAATTATGTTGAAAACCGATATTTTATTCGTACAAAAAAATTATCCTTTATTGTACGAGCTTAAACTTGAACATAATGAAGACCGGATGAAATTTAAGTTATTCCTTCATGAATTTTCGAACTTTGGTTCGAATGCTCTTCATCAAGTTCCGGACAAGTGTTGCATCGCGTTTTTTGGACGCTTGTGCCCACATTTTTTTGAACTCCTGCATGTTCCCAGCTGCCTTACCAGTATTCTTGAAGACCCTCTTCACGAGTGCCCAGTAACGTTCGATGGGTCGCAGCTGAGGGCAATTTGGTGGATTGATATTTTTCTCAACGAAATCTATACCCTTTTCTGCAAGCCAATTGAGAGTGGTTTTGGCATAGTGAGCCGACGTTAAATCCGGCCAAAACAGTGGAGGTGTACTATGCTTCTTATATAAAGGCAACAATCTCTTCTGGAGACACTCAGATAATTAGAGTTCCGCATTTATAGTTCCGGTAGTGTAAAAAATGGTTGACTTCAAACCACAGGAACATATTGCTTGCCATACCAGTACCTTTCGTCCGAATTTCTCCACTTGAATCGACCTGTCAGCATCGCTCACATCCTCCTCAACGACGGCAGTAAAGTATTGTGGACCTGGAAGGGTTTTTGAGTCCTCCTTTACATAGATCAAAACGCATGCATCCGGACGCTGCAAAAGACGCAAATACAATTTCCGGGCCCTTGTTGCTGCTCGCTTCTTCTGTTCTGCACTTTGTTTCGAGATTTTCTGCTTCTTGTAGGTCTTCAGGTGGTTTCGCCTCTTGATACGCTGGATCATTCCGACACTCGTTCCTGCTTTTTTGGCCAAATCACGTATTGACATTGATTTGTTCTTCATGATTAGAGATACCACTTTCTGCTCCAGTTTCGGGTTGGAAGAACCGGGTTTTCTGCCTCTTCCTCGTCTCATCCAAAGAATAGTGTTCCCCAAACTTATTGATGACGGTTTTAACACTCGCATGATGAATTCCAAACCGCTTCGCCAATTTTTGCATAGTAATACCCTTCTGACTTAGCCATGTGTCCAGAAGCTTAATTTTCACTTCCTTTTCTATACGCGACATTTTGAAAACGCAGAATTTGAACCGCACAAACAAGTAAACAAAAGAAAGCTGACAGTCCAACGCACAGCATGCAGTGCTCAGAGCATAAAAAACCATCACAAATACATGCGTACAATGCAAATGTATGTGGATAGCTTATATTCGATACACTCCTTACTGTCGGAAAGCGAACGAATTAAGGCCCATGATTGGAAACTCGGTACTCGGAATACCAGGACCTCAAATGAACCTGGATGAGTGGACCTTTTGGCTCGTGATCTGCAGAGAATTGGAGTGAGCGTGGCTGCTATTCAGGAGGTTCGGTGGCCTAGATTTGAAAAACGTTAATTCAGGGCGGTGGATCCCGTCACCAACCCTGCCTTTAAGTATAATATCTACCATAGAAGCAGCGATAAGGCGGAACATTGAGTCGGAATCATAGTGATTGAGAAGCAGCTGAAGCGTGTTATGAGGTAGAAACCGGTTAACGAGCGGATCTGTGTGTTAAAGCTATGGGAGCAAATTCTTCAATGATCAATATATATGCGCCTACAAACGGTAGACATGAAAGATGCGTTTTATGAACGTCTCGACAAAACCTACGGGAGTGCCTGAAACACGACACGTAAATTGTTTTCAGGGACGCCAATTCCTAGGTCGGAAGAAAAGAATTCGTTCGGCCGATCATCGGTACGGAGAGGTACTTTGCTCACAAAGATATACGAAAACACACCTGGATGTACCCGAATGGCGAAACTTGCAATCAAATAGACCATGTTCTGGTGGACGGACGACGTTTTTCTTATGTCATCAATTTGCAGACCTTCAGAGGCCCAAACGTCGACTTGGATCAGTATCTCGTTGTCAGTAAGATTCGAGCACGGTTTTCAACCGTGGCGAACACAAACACTCAGCGGCCGGTACGTTGCAATATGCAGCACTTTTCAGTAGAAAGTGTGACATATGAATACCGATAGAAGCTTGATGAGCGGATAAGGGGAAACGACGTAGTCAAAAAGCTTAGCAGTCTGTGGAAGTAAATTCCCGGAGTGGTGAGCACTACCGCGCGGGAAGTGATAAATACTGCTCAAAAACGACCCAGAAACGGTTGGTTCGACGAGAAGTGCCAACAGGTGACAGGTGAAAAGAAAGTTGTCAGAAGCCAGATGTTGATGTACCCAGCGGAACAGATAGTAGTACAAGGAAACTAGGGAAGCCGAGCAGTATAAAGAAGAAGTCATTACTGAGGCGCAAACAAGTATGAAACAGAACGATATGCAGAAATTTTACAAAACAGTCTAAGATGCACGGAGAAAAACAATCTCCCGCGATGTGCAACGACCAAGAAGGTAAGTTGCTGCAAACAAAACTTTGTTGGTTGCGAAGTGGAGAGAGCACTTCGAGATTTTGCTGAATTCCCGGCCAAACTTTTTGAATATAGTAGTGAACAGCTGCACGAAATACTTCACCGTTCTCTGTTGAAGATAAGAGAAGAAGATCATCTACCTTCCAGCTGGCTGGAGATTCTTATTTGCACAAAAGAGGCACAGACTACCGCCAACTACCGAAGTATAACATTCCTCAATTCGGCATACAAAATAATATCACATATTCTGTTCAACAGATGAAGACTGCTGGAGGAATCCCTTGTCGGCGAATACTAGGCTGGTTTTCGAGAGGGTCAATCAACGACGGATCAATTGTTTACCCAGCGACAAATCCTTGATAAATTCCAGGAGAACAACTGGTAGATGGTGGGTCTTTTGTTTACTGATTCCAAGGAGGCGTATGACTCAGTGAAGAGAAACGAGTTATGGCAAATAATGACCAAACATGGTTTCCCGACGAAACTAATTAGACTGATTCGTACTACGCTGGATGAATCGAAATCAAGTATACGGGTTGCGGATGAGATTTTGAAATCTTTTGTTACTTAAGATGTATTGAAGCGCTTTCGAATATGTTGTCTATCATTGCCCTCGAAGAAGCTGTTAAGAGTGCTTGCGTGAAAAGACACAAGACAAGTCACACAAGCCACTCCTTGGTTTTATGGACGACATCGATATCATCGGAATTGACAATCGAGCAGTGATGAAGATGATCGCCAGTAGGCAACGTGAGGCCAATAGTGATGTGGGTAGCGAAGTGGTGTTGAGTGGTATCCAATTCGAAGTAGTGGATGAATTTGTGTATTTTGGTGCTCTAGTGATGTGATATAATGATGTTACCCACAAGGTAAAAAGGCAATTTGCAGCTGCGAATAGATCGTTTAACGGTCTCCGCAATCAGCTGAAGTCCCGTAGTTTGCAGACAAACACGAATACGACGACGCGTTATACAAGACTTTGAACTTACCGGTCGCTTTGTACGGCCATGAAACCTGGACGTTAAAGAAAGTCGACCGAGAAGCATTCCTGGTGTTTGAACGTGAGATGCTGTCAAAAATACGACGTTTCATGAATCACGGGTTGCCGGAACAAAGAGAAGCGAAGATAATATTGAGTAGAGATTGAGGGAGAGGCCGTCGATTCCGTGGCAGACCACGAACACGATGGCTATTGCAGCTGAGGAGGACCTAAGGGCCCTTAACGTACAGGGGGATTGAAGGTGATTGGCCCTGGACCGGATCCAGTGAAAGAGAATCAATGATTTGGCTTAGATTCAACAGCTGGAATTATCGCCCACCAAATATCAAGTAAGAATGTACTTTAAAAAAAATTAATTAAATTTATTACTAAACAATTCTCAAGGTCTATTTTGTCTATTACTTACAGAATTAAACAGTGTCATAATGATAATAGTGCTCAACTGAAGAAGAATGTAAGTCACAGAAAAAAAGGCATATTTATCAGAGGACAAACCTTTTCTAGTGTAATCTGATTTGCTCCCGTTCACTAGGCATACATTGAATAGTGTTTCAGTTTTCATAACCCATTTTTTTAATAAGTAATCAAAGTCAGTGTTGTTCCCACACCTTTGATCCACATAAGTTGGTGGGATATAGGGTATGTATCCTTTAACTCAGCCTAATATGCAACGATCGGTTGCATCTTTTAAATTAAAAAGTACGTATCCAAAAGAAGAAAAATGTAATATACACCCTTTACAGATCGATATTCATCTTAAGTCATTTGCTCAATTTCATTTACTTTCAAAATAATGATGGCAGGTAAAAAATGGATCAGGCATTTACACTCAACCTAATTATTTCTACACAGTAGTAACCAAATAATGCCTTCTAGCACTCTGAATCCCACCTGTACCCAAAATGACCGTATAATAAAGCTATTATTATCCACTTACTTCCGCCTGCCATCCCTGGACCGTAGACCTGATTAATGTTTAACTTTGAAGAGAGTGATTACATTAACCATTATTTAGCGCTACTCATAACAAACGCACTGTAATGAACCACTAAGCCACGGTCATCATTTTCAGAAGTGCTTTATCTTGCCCTTCAAACCCTTCTCGTTGTAATGAAGCACAACAACAAGAGAAAATTTTACCTTTGTCCAACATCCCTTCTCACTATTTTAATCTTATCCACATCTTCAATGAGTGTGAAAATATCAAAGGGATCTATGGGGTGATGGGTAACATAAGATTTTATCTCTTGAAGCACCCATATTCTTCACTTCCGACCACACACATTCACTCCGTGCCACAGCAACGAACAGCAACGAATCAAAAGTGCGTTCGAGTCATAAGCAAATGAGACAAGATAAGATATGACCCTCAAGATCTTCACACGACCACCATGCACCACGGATTCCATCGTTTTCGTCGGACACCTTCGGTTTGGAGAGAGCATATTTTGTTTTTGTTTTCGTGGTCCACCGATGGTAATGATGGACTCTATTCATGCACCGTAGAATCGGGTGGCTTTGATATTGAGTGTGAGATAATTGTGCAAACATAATATTTTACTTTTTTTTTCCTTCATTATACCACGGTGATGAAAAAAGTTTCCTACTCACACACTAACACTTTGTCCAGTTATTCCAGGAAAATTCAAACAACATTTAAGAAAGAACTGGTAATGTTTTATTGACTTTTTTTTTTTATTATTATATTGTTGCTAATAATCGTGTTTTAAGAGCTTATTTGTTAAATTTTGTTGTCAATATAGCTTAGAACCACTTCAGATTCGATCAGTTTTTTGCGTTTTGAATGCATATAAAGCTCATAAATAGTGTATATAACAGGTCAATAATAATCAGTTGACCTACCGTTCCTGTTAATAACTAGGGAAATTCGGCTCGGCATGCTGTTAACCAAGTTTTGGAGGACAGTCTTCTCAATATTTCTACATGCCTCAGAAATAACCGATTTCAGCTCATTTAAAGTGGCGTACTGTCTTCCTTTCCCATAAATTCTTCGTAGCATGATCCCCCAGATGTTTTCCACAGGGTTTAGATCCAGGCTGACCAGTCAAGCAGATCTATGTTATGGTCCTTCATCCACTGTTTTGTTTCCTTGTTCGTGTGAATGGCAGCGTTGTCCTGTTGTAAAGTAAACTTTTTGCGCTGAAATCTACGCATGAAAGGTAGCATACGTGTTTCCAGCATCGTGGTGTAGTCCTTGCTATTCATCTTGACGACGTGAATGCGATTTCAAGTTTACCGGATGCAGTAAAACTGATCCATGTCGTACATGATTCTCCTCCGAAGTTCCGGGATGAAAAATATAGCGCATTCTCCATCAAATCGCACCAATATCCGTTAAAACCATCGGGGTCTTCCAGATTAAACTTTTTTGTCGTCATTGAAGATCGTCTGGGAAAAAATAAGAAAGATTAAGGATAGCTGTCCAAAACATGCAATATACACAATTTAAATTGTACAGCATCATGGATCTGGCAGATAACTTACCGTATCCCACTGTCGATTCATATTGTTCCGCGCAAGGTTCAAGCGTTTTTCGATGTGAGATGCAGTCAAATTTGTAGCTTTTGCCCTTTAAGCCCGTTTAATGAACGCACTTTTGATCAAAACCTGACGAAAAATCTCCCGAAAACATTCAAATTGAGTTCCTGCTTGATCTGCCTCAGCTATTCTGAATAAATCGAAGCGATTCTACACAATTAGTAATTGTGAATGTTACACGAGCCGTAATCCAGGTTTTAAAGGACGCTTGCATGTGTCGGTCTCAGGGGACAAAAATTTACATGACATTTTGGTAGTGTGTATCAATCCTATGTTTGTCTTGCCTGGAAAGCTTCGAACGGCAAGGCTGCATCACAGCTTGATCATATCCTTTTGAATTTTTCAAATAGTTGAGCATTACATGCTGCGACCGAATCGGCGATCTATTTATTTAATGCCGACTTTTACCCAACGGAATGCGGAAAGCTTACTGGAATTAGTTTTATGTTCACCTGCATTAGACATTATAATTAGTCTAATTGGGAATTGCTTGTTTGTTTGTTGAAAATGAGTTTAACGGCATATTATCGATCAGCAGTATTCTACCCAGCCAACCAAAATGCACGTAGATTGAAAATTGTTTTCCTAATTTTCAAACATACAGTCATCCCAAATATTATGGGCCTCCCAGCATTATGGGCCTGTCGATGCTTTATATTGGTTTTAAACATGATTTGATAACTTTCAACCTCTACATTCAATGTTGAAGCATGCGAATAACATTCTTCTGCATGTTTGTCAGCAAAACACCCAGCGGAGGCATATGTAGTTTATCAATTTTCCGATTGATGTCAGTAGGCTCCCGTCAGCTGTTAATTTGTTGTTGTTTTTACCGCAGCCACAAAACGTCGGTCTTTCAAAGAAAGAAAAAAAAATACCGTGTAAATAGTTGTTTGTGTGAGAAAAAAGGATGAGAATCGAGAGAATAGGTATGTATTCAATCAATTTCAATACTGTCATGCCACAATATCAATATTTCGAGTAAATGTATGAAGTTTTGACCCATAATGCTGGTAAAAGAATTCACTTTTCTCAGTATTATGGGTCAGACCCATAAATTAACAGTATTTTGCTGAGTTTTTATGTTACTATTTCAATTTATTTTCAGTACATCTAAAAACCGTTAAAAACAAAGGAAAACAAAAACGTAAATCTTATGAGGCTAGCGCTTTCCATCGTGCTCTTGATCAAGCAAACCAAACGGGAAAAATCCGCGAAGCTGCAAGAGATCATTAGCTTCCCTAAAGTACTCTTCAACGGTACCTTCGAAGGCCAGCAAAAACTAATAAACCAGGACCCAATACTGTTCTTCCTCCTGAAAAAGAAGCCAAAATCGAGGAATGCATTCTCTATCAGTTCTCTATCTCTATCAGATTTTCTATTAGTAAATTTTATCTTACGCGTACAGTTGCTGAATATGCAAAAAATATCCGGAAATCGCGAAAATTGCCAGACTTATGCCCGAATGAATCGTAGCAAAAACATGCAAAAATTGGTTGCAGTACTATCTGAACCGACATCCCGCTATCTACACGAAATTCATAACGAGACTTCCGAAGACTGGTGCAATAGTGACCAAGGATCAAATTATTGGATGGTTTCTGGGAGTAGAAGAAAACCTCAATGGTGTTAATATTGACCTCTCGATCTTCATTGATCCACAAGGTGTTTTTACTTCGATAAATCGGGCTTCCAGCTTGTACCAGCAAGGTTTAAAGCTTTGTGTGACGCTCACGCCCGCATTGTTTACTTTGTGAAGAACAACTGTGACAAAGCGAATTTCACAGTACTTTTTGGAAGCAGTGCTGACAGTGAGCTTACGCCGTCGATGATCATCTATCCTGCCAAACGAGTAACACGTGAAATCGCTGAGAATATTCCAGCTGGTTGGTCTGTAGGAGTTTCGGATGAGGGATGGCAAACATGCAAAAAAAAATTCGAATACAATGAATTTTGCAGATGACTTTTAATCAAAAATGTCGAGTTTCGGGTTATTGTCTTCATCGATGGACACAAAAGCCACGTTAGCAAGGAGCTGACAGAGTTTTGTGGGGAAAAGAAAATTATATTAGTTTCTCTTTTTCCAAACTCGACCAAGCTCCTTCAGCCACCGGACAATTTTTTTTCTGTTCAAAAAAATATGATTTAAAGTGTGGAAGGAGTTCTCTTCAAGTAATAGCGACACAAGGGTAAACAATGCTAACTTTAGGAGATTGATGAAAACAGCTGAGAGTTTTTCGAACTCAAAAGAATGCCTCAAAAAAGGTTTTAAAAGGTTTTGAACGAGATTTATTCTTGTACCTTACCGTAGAATGTATCAGAAGAAGAAACCAGAATGTCCGATGAAGATACAACCACTACCACCGCTAATTCTAACCTTTTGGTTCAAGAGAAATCGGTAGACTTTTATCAACAAATTTAAATTAATTTTTTTGTTGAACTAACAAGAATTTTTTTCATAGGTAATGCATCAACTATTTCAGATTCTCTTCGAAATGCTGCATCGGCAAATGAAAGAGAAGAAGTAGGATCAAATCCTCAACTCAAAGACCGTGTCGATGATGTGATCATTTGGCCTAGAGTGGACGACAAGAAAGGTGATCGCGAGCGACGAATTCAAGAACATGTTCCATCCGTAGCTACTAGTACCAACCCAAGCAGCACAAATCTGCCATAGTTCGTTGCAGCAACTTGATTGTGACTCAATTGAGTGACATTAAAGGTTTCCCAACTGGTTTGCAACATGTGTGCTACTAGGGAAATGGCTAGAATAGTACAAAGAAAGTTGGAAGAACAAAAAAAGAAAGTTGAAGGAAATCTAAAGAAGAAGTTAGCAATAGGAGACAGGAAAAATGAAAAAGCAGAGCCAAATGCAGGCAAGAAGTCGAAGTAGAGGATGAAAGAAGAAGCCAAATTCATGAGCGAAAAGAAAAATATGAAATGTCCACAATGAATTCGTACACATATTGATTATTACTTCAATCTTTTTTTCAAAACCATTTCCTACAAAAATTTCAATGAATTGGTAAGAAGTAATTGTTTTTCACATAAAGAGTAAAAGAGAATAAAATTTCTCAAAACACAACAAAAACAGTCTTCAATTTGTGATTTTTCATCGAAAAAACTCCTTTTTGTTTGATGGGCTCATAATACTGGGAACATTGGCCTATAATTCTGAGTTAGTCCAAAAGTCCCATAATATATGTAAGTTAGCAAATCGTATAGAAAGAAAAAACAAATGACTTATTCGTGAAAAAGTGGAGTCCATATACGTAAAAATTACATTGTTTTCTTAAACTAGTTGATTTGACATCGGATACAATTTAATCTGAAATAACAAATTCGATTTGAAAAGTCTAATGATGTTATTCCGATTTAGACGCAGTATTATGGATAAATGAAACATCGTATATAAATCATAAATTAGCACTCTGCGATTTTATGCAAACATAATACGACAATGGCCATAACTCTATGCGTTTCTCTTTATGAAGGAATATGTGATATTATATGTAAACTGTCTAACGACTTCTGGTTGTCAGGGTATGTTATCCAAGGTCAACCATGCGGTCGTGCCTTGTTCACAACCTCTCTAATTATTATTTTCATTAACCTAAACAAAATTACTTAAAACCCATTGCATACCTATTTTTGCTCTACCGATTCCATTTTATCCAATTTTATTCGAAAACATGCATTTGTAACTTATTTTCGATACATTACTCAGACAATTGAAACTATCACCCAATTAGGATGACAAATCAGCTCAACTTCACGGTACCCCGTGAAATGAGCAACTATTTAAGCAACGATTCCTGGTTTTACAGGAGCAATAAATATTCCTTTTAATACTTTCCTCACTTGAATTACCACATTCCCACATGCTGCGTGCGGTTGGCGCGTGAGATATTGAGTCACGCAGTAATTCATCCGTCTTGGTTGGTCTTGTGGTCCATCCGAATACAAATTGATAGAGGCACAAACATCAGACGATATCGTCGAGAGAAACTAATCCGAATCACTTGTCAGCGTCGATCTGTCAGCTTTGAATAGGGGACTTGATGATTCGTTCGACTCGGCAAATGCGATAAATTGTGAACATGATACAGGAAGTATCAACAGCATCATTTCCAGGCAAAGACACAACATACTTATTAGAAAAAAAGCGGATTATGTAAAGACACATGGTATTTAAGACATTCCATCTATTCTTGTGTCGGTTAGTCGAAGGATGATCTAAAAGAAAAGATGAATATTTCACGGGAAATGGGAATGAGAATTTGACAACATTAAAAGTACCTTTTGGATACCTCATTTGGGTTTTGTTATTCTGACATTGCAAATAAAACTGCGGTTCTCTCTTAGCTCAGTGGGAAAAGCTGCAGCTACAAAGCGACACCATGCTGGAGGTGGCTGGATTTGAGCCTCGGTCTGGTTAAGGAATTTTTCGTTAAGGAACATTCCACGACTCGCTGGCCATAGGATATGGTTGTTCATGCCACACAATTATACTAATGCAATTGATAACTGTGGAAATACATTTAAAATACTAAGTTGAGAGCAAGCAATGAGCGAATTGGGAAAACAATTCGAATGAAATCCTAAAGAATGAAAGAAACTTGATGATAAAATTATCCACATACCAACTAGTTTGAGCACTACCAAAGATAAGGTCTACAAATAAAACGAGAAAACTTTTTAATAAAATTAATCAAAAACAAAATTTTAACCACGAGTAGAAAAGCTTATTTTCATGCACATTCATGTATTTGTTAAATTTCTGAAATTTATGATGTATTCATCATTTTCATTTGCTTTCCTCTTGATTTCTAAACGTTTTGCAGTTTTGCTTTGTGTGTGACAATTTGGTGAATTGGCTGTTTTAGAATCGCATTTGACTTCATATACATTATTGCATTCTAAGACAGATCCTAGATAGCATCAAGAGCCTTCAAATTGTCGTTCACAAAAGAGTTAACCTTAAGAACCTGTTTGCTACGGTGTTATTTTGCTTTGCTGACCTGGAAACTGTCGAAAATCTTCGGGTTCATATGTTTTATCATCTATAATTAGTAAAAAAACTTTTTGTTTGGCGAAAACTATGTGAAAAGCTCCTCAGTATACACTGATAGGCAAAATAAAGTGCCCACCTCATCGTTTTTTCAATTTCTCTCATTTACTTGGTTCAAATTAAAGTAAACACACTGTTGTTTTTATTATCTTATTTTTTAAATTCTTTTTAAGTTTCACTTATGGAATACTGAAAAAAATGAGTTTTACTTAACGAAAAAAAAACAATTTTTGTTGAAAAAAAAACAGTGACAAAATAAAGAGCCCACTTCATTTAGGCTACAGAAAACATTAATTAAAGTAAAATAAATGCATTTCAATAATTGAAGTGTCCTCCTTTGGCCTTCAGGAACTCTTGCAGGCGCTTCGACATGCTCTCGACCAGGTTCTTTAGGTGCTGTGGATCTATCTCTTCCCAGGCGCGCTCCAGGGCTTCAAAATAGTTATTTTTATTGGTAACACCAGTTTTGTCAACCCTGGTATCGAGAATCGCCCACAAATTCTCGATGGGATTGAGGTCCGGGCTTTGTGGAGGCCATTCCAGTGGTTTGATCCGACAAGACCGGAAGAAAGACTTGGTCTTCTTGGCAGTATGCTTCGGGTCGTTGTCCTGCTGGAATACGAACTTCTCTTCAAGGCCCGTCTGGATAAGCAAAACCTCCAGATTTTCTCGCAGGATGTTGATGTAAGAATCTGCCGTCATTATCCCGTCGATTTTCACAATGCTTCCCACTCCACCCCACGAAAAACACCCCCAGACCATCATTTCCTCCTCCATGCTTCATCGTGCCTTGGATGAAGCTTTTCTCTCGATCTGCACCAAACATGAACCTGCCACTTTCGGTTAAACAGATCGAATTTTGATTCGTCCGTCCAGAGAACCGTTTTCCAGAACTCTAGGGGCTTATCAGCATACTCCTAAGCAAACTTAAGCCGTTTGGCTTTGTTTGCCTTGCTGATAAATGGGCGCTTCCGGGCAAGTTTGCTATTCAACCCCTGTACTACGAGACGGCGACGAACAGTTCGACCGGAAACTGATAACTGAAGGGTTTCCTGGATCTCACGGACAGTTACCTTTGGGTTCTTCTTGACTCCACGCATGATCTTGGTGTTCGTTCTCGCATCCGTTTTCCGCTTCCTGCCTCTGCCAGGGTGATCCACCACTGATCCAAACGTTTTAAGCTTCAGAAGAATTTTTCCAACCGCTGCCTTACTGATACTGTACTTCTTAGTGACAGCCCGGTGCGATTCACCGTTTTGCACATCACGAACGACCAATTTTTGGATACACAAGGGCATTGCTTTCGAAAGCACTGTGTTCCGAACGACGAGAAATCAGCACCCAGGTGCGATAGGGTCACACGATCCACAAGCAGCAAGCTGTCAAGCGACACAATGGAATTGTGTTGAAATTAGTTTCCTAAACAAAGAACACTGAATTGATAAAACTTAGTCTGTAATAAATAAAATTCCTAATTAAAATTGTTGGACAGTGGACAAACTAACATCAAGGACTAGAAATGTAAGTGAATTAATGATATTGAGGTAATAATTTAGCACTAATTGATGAAATAAAATTGCAGCTAAAAAGCTGACTCAGGCAACAGTACAATACGAGTCATGCTATAAGATTATCCTAAACTTTCCGTAGCTGTCGCAACAAAACTTTTTAGATTTCTAAGTGAAATCTTGCGAAAATGCCAAATTCCGTGAATAATCCTTCCTCTGGAACAACGACGGAAAGGCAGATGTTGGATGATATTAATCATACAGATGGTAACCTCAATTTGCAGCAAATTACGCCTACTGTTGCAAGTTCCAGGAAGAGCCGATCATCGAGATCAAGCTCTCGAGCTTTACGCGCTTCTCTTGATTTGCAGCGGCTCGAAGAAGAAAAACGTCTGGAAAAGGAATTCATCGCCAGAAAGTATGAGATCCTGCAAGCCCAGCTTGAGCAGGATGAAGGTAGCAGTAGTAGCAGTAAAACTCATCGATCGTCGCATGGCGGTTCACAGAGGACTCACGATTGGATACAGAGTCAGATAGTCCTGACTACGAGTAGCACCACCGGTCAAAAACTATTCCCGTGGGCACTCATTCCAAGACTGGCACTATACCCAAGGCTGTTCCAGTGATTCCAGTGACAGATTGTGTCATCACCACAGACGAATCGAATGTTTTGGACATGCAACCTTTTTCCATCAGTGCCGGCACGGTGTCCCAAGCGGCACCGATCGCCCAGCAAACAGATATCTCATCTTTCGTATCAACACACCGACGGCTAGCTCATCTTCAGGCTCAGAGCGAAGCAGCTGCTGAAAAGTATGATGCGACTGACTGTGATGGGGCCATACACGGCTTCAAAACAATTTCGACGAATCAGCATGTGTTTCCAACCACGGTGGATTCTTTTATTTCACCCACACGCACACCGGAGTATTTGATGCAGCAATTGCGTGATCTCCAAAACATTTGGACAGTCTCCAAGAGCAGTTGGCGGTTGGTACAGTCCGTCAAGGCCTAGATGCAGATCCAAACCTGAATCAAATTCGTCAACATGAACCGAAAGCGTCATCGACAGTATGTGGTGTCGTCGAATGCATCCCGACATCGTTGAATATGCCACAGCCAGTGCGCCACGTTGCCTACGAATTTCCGTCCAGCGATGGTAATGCCAAGGTTACCAGTTCGGTAAGTCAAACGTGCTCCATTTCTCGTTCTAATACTGCACCACCGCAATTGAATGCCATGAGTTTGGTGAATTCAACTTTCCTGATTCGAACCGTTGACCAAATAAATATAACACCTCCCCGGCCACCGGACCATATTTACTCCCCCAACTACTGCCATTCGTTCCGGCGATAATGAGTACACCACAAGCTCATTCTACTCCCCTCCGTGCATACAGTTTCCTCTCGCATGTACCCCATTATGGCGCCTATGGTCCCCACATCAGTCACCACATCCGTCGCCGTATCTTCTGCTCACGACGTTATTCCGCGGCAGCTATTCGGTGGGCCCAACTCACAACAACTCGCAGCCAGACATGTCGTGCCTAGAGAGCTACCAACTTTCTCCGGAGATCCAGTCGACTGGCCGTTGTTCCTGAGCTGCTACCAAAACTCGTCGGAAATGTGTGGTTATTCTGAAGGGGAAAACCTAATGCGACTACAGCGTTGCCTCGAAAGGCAATGCGTTGGAATCGGTTCGTAGTCATCTTATGCATCCGTCATCCGTACCATTGATCATCGATACATTAAAAATGCTATATGGACGTCCTGAGCAAATTATCAACTCGTTGCTCACTAAGGTTCGGGACACACCAAGTCCAAAACCAGAACATCTAGAGAGTCTCATCAGCTTCGGTCTAGCGTGTAAAAATCTTTGTAGTCATCTTCAAGCGGCAGGTCTACATGATCATCTTTCGAACCCTTTATTGCTTCAAGAATTGGTGACCAAGCTTCCAGCAACTCTCAAGCTGAACTGGTCTCTCTTCAAGCGTCAACATATCCACGTCGACCTAACCACCTTTGGGGGCTACATGGATCAGATCGTACAAGCCGCCAGTGAAGTTACCTTTTGAATGAAACGGATGGGCATCGTAGCAGACACGACAAATCGAAGACCAAGGAGAAGATGTACGTGCATACACACGCTGCAGAGGTAAAAGAGGAGGAAAAAGTTGTTACCGTCGAAAGCAAGGCGTATAAACCAAAACCCTGTGCAGCCTGCCAGAAGGATGGCCATAAGATAAAAGAATGTCACACCTTTCGCAAGATGACCCTCGGTGATCGATGGAAACTTGTTCAAGAGCGGTCCCTGTGTCGTCGCTGCCTGGGTTCGCATGGAAAATTCCCTTGTAAAGCGAGCTGCTGTGGAGAGGGCGGATGCGAGGATCGACATCACAAGCTTCTACATCCCGGAAATCCACAGTTACAACGAGCGACTGAATATGCGAAAACCACAAGCACCTTGACCATTCATCGCCAGTTCAAACAAACCGTTTTGTTCCGGATAGTTCCAGTGTCCCTTCACGGAAATGGAAAAACAATTCAAACATTTGCCTTTTCTCGACGATGGTTCATCAAGGACGCTAGTGGAATCGAAGGTGGCTAGGAACTCGGTGTGACGGGTGATGTTCACCCACTCTGCTTACAGTGGACAAGTGGCATTGAACGAGTAGAGGATGAGTCCCAGCTGATCAAGTTGCAGATTTCGGGAGCCACAAATGATACTCCTACACGATCTGAAGGAAGTGCATACCGTTAAAAATTTGAACCTTCCAGTTCAGTCTTTGAACTATCGTGAACTTTGCAAGCAATTTGCGCATTTGCAAGGCTTGCCAGTACACAGCTACGAGAATGCCGTACCAACAATCTTGATCGGTTTGGACAACGCTTCCGTGATGGCAACAAAGAAATGCAGAGAAGGAGCCAAAGGAAGCCCAATCGGCGCTAAAAGTAGGCTGGGTTGGGCGGTCTATGGGAGCACATCCACTGAAACAAATAACACAATCGATCAACTGTTCCACATTTCGGTACGTTCACCTGACCAAGAGCTTCACGATCTAGTGAAAGAGTTTTTTGCATTGGAAAGTGTACCAATTTCGGTTTCTGCGACGGAGAGTGACGAAGATCGACGCGCTAGGAAAATTCTCGAAACCACTACTGTACGGACGGCTTCAGGAAGATTTCAAACAGGCCTTTTATGGAAATACGATAAAGTGGAATTTCCAAACAGCAGACCTATGGCAGAAAAGAGATTTCGCTGTCTAGAACGTCGTTTAGCATCAAACCACGACTTGTACGAGAAAGTAAAGGTTCAGATGACCGAGTACCAAGCTAAAGGGTACACTCACAAGGCCACTCGTGATGAATTTGCCAGTTTTGATCCTAAACGAACCTGGTTTCTGCCGTTGAACGTTGTTACGAACCCGAGGAAGCCAAACAAAATACGTTTAGTGTGGGATGCTGCTGCTAAGGTGCAAGGTCAATCATTAAATTCGGCTCTTCTGGCCGGCCCGGACTTTCTCGCACCCTTTTAGCAGTCTTGAGCTCGTTTCGTCAATTCGAGGTGGCCATCAGCGCCGATATCGCCGAAATGTTCCATCAAATCCTCATCCAAAAGAAGACCGATCTGCTCAGTTGTTCCTATGGCGCGACGATCCGTCTAAGCCTTTCGATGTGTTTGTGATGGACGTTGCAACTTTTGGCTCAACTTGTTCGCCTTCCGCAGCTCAGTTCGTTAAAAATCGGAATGCCGAAGAATTTTCCGAACAGTATCCCAGAGCGGCTGAAGCGATAACAAAACATCATTATGTGGACGATTTTCTGTGCAGTGTGCACACGGAGCAGGAAGCTGTTGAGCTGGCAGAACAGGTGAAGTTTATACACTATAACGGCGGATTTACCATTCGACATTGGTTGTCGAATTCGTGTAACGTTCTAACACGGGTCGGGGAACAGCAAACGGAGTCGTGCAGAAAATGTTTGGTCGATAGATCAACTACTCCACGAACGCGTCCTTGGCATGATCTGGAAGCCCGAACGTGATGTTTTCGTCTTTGAAGGCGTGTTCAGAGGGGAAATACAACCGCTTCTACTGGACGACGCAATTCCAACGAAGAGGAAGTCTTAAGAGTCGTAATGAGCATCTTCGATCCTATCGGTCTAGTAGCTGTTTTCGTCATCCATGGCAAGGTGCTTGTACAGCATATCTGGCGGTCTGGACTTAGTTGGGATGCGCGTATATCTGGCACACTTCTCGAACAGTGGAGGCGATGGATCCAGTTGTTGGAGCAGTTGAATCACGTGGAAATCCCACGATGCTACTTCCCAGGCTACGTCCCTGATGATTATCGTTCCTTGGAGCTGCACATTCTCGTTGACGCTTCCGAGGAAGCATTTGCAGCGGTGGCATATTTTCGGATCGTCGAAGGTTTAAGAGTTCGCTGTTCTCTGGTGTCGGCGAAGACCAAGGTGGCGCCCTTGAAGCTATTGTCAATCCCTAGGCTAGAACTATCTGCAGCCGTCCTAGGAGCAAGGTTGTCCAAATCCGTTATTGAGAATCACACGATTCCTATCAAACGTAAAGTGTTCTGGAGTGATTCTTGTACGTTTCTTTCATGGCTGCGGTCTGACCCTAGAAAATACCGGCAATTCGTTGCGTTCAGGCTGACCGAAATTCACGATCTGACGCAGGTCGACGAATGGCGTTGGGTGCCTTCCCGTTTAAAAGTTGCTGACGAAGCTACGAAATGGGACAAAGGCCTAGATATTACCACCGACAGCCGCTGGTTTCAAGCTCCAAGATTTCTCAGTCAAGACCCTGATCAATGGCCTAAGCAAGCAACAAAGGAAACGGAGACGGTCGAAGAGCTTCGCCCGCTACATCTTCATCAGACCATCGTCAAAGAACAACCGGTGAAGTTTTTAAGATTCTCGAAATGGGAGCGCCTTGTCCGTGCTGTAGCTTACCTGCTTAGATTCATCGACATCCTTCGCTGCAGAATTAAGAAGCAAGCATCTGGAAAAACGGAGTGGCTGAGTCGAGACGAACTGCTTAAGGCGGAAACAATGATTTTCAAGATTATCCAGCAAGAGGCATTTGGAGATGAATTTATTACGCTTAAGAGAAACCGCGAGCTTTCCGTTGAAGAACAGGTAAAGATCAATAAATCCAGCAAAATCTTCAAACTTTCACCTTTTTTGAACGAACAGGATGTCATTCGGATGGACGGAAGAATTTCGAATTCTCAAGAGGTGTCATTTGACTTCAAGTTTCCCGTTATTCTACCCAAAGAACACGTTGGAACGAAGCTTCTTCTCAATTGGTATCATCGCCAGTACAAGCACTGCAATGCAGAAACGGCGGTAAACGAGATGCGGCAAAAGTTTCACGTGTCACAAATGAGAGTTGCCTTCAAGCAAACCGGAAAGCATTGTCCATGGTGCAAAGTCTACAAAGCGACCCTCACAACTTCCACGTATGGCTCCGTTACCGCAAGCAAGGACGGTGTCCTTCGTTCGGCCATTCACTCACGTGGGCGTAGACTATTTTGGACCAATGCTTGTTAAACAGGGACGCAGCGAGGTGAAAAGATGGGTTGCACTATTCACCCGCCTCACCATACGCGCAGTGCATCTCGAAGTGGTGTCCAACCCAACCACCGAGTCTTGCAAGATGGCGATTAGGCGATTCATCGCACGGAGAGGGGCTCCACGAGAAATCTTCAGCGATAGGGGAACAAATTTCGTGGGCGCTAGTCGTGATTTAAAGGAGGAGCTGCGCAAAATCAACGGCGACCTCTTTAGCGCGTTTACCAATACGGACACGCAGTGGCGTTTCAATCCTGCCACCACGCCGCACATGGGGGGGGTCTTGGGAACGCATGGTCCGGTCGGTCAAGAACGCTTTGGCATCACTGTCCGCGGGGGAAAACCTGACGACGAAACTCTTCGAACGGTCTTGATCGAGGCTGAATCAATAGTTAACTCGAGACCACTAACGTACCTGCCAATCGATTCTGAGGAGCAAGAAGCACTAACTCCGAACTGTTTTTTGATGCTCAGCACCAGCGGAGTAAATCAGCCGGCTAGAGAGCCAATTGACGAGGGAGCAGTGGCACGGTGTAATTGGAATCTATGTAAACAACTGTTGGATAGGTTTTGGAGTCGCTGGATCAAGGAGTATCTGCCAACAATCACCAAGCGCACGAAATGGTTTGTGGAGTGCAAGCCTGTTCAAGTTGGCGATTTGGTAGTTGTCGTGGAAGACCGAATCCGAAATGGCTGGCAGCGAGGACGAGTGCTTCGTGTGTTTCCGGGACGTGACGGACGTGTACGCAATGCGGAAGTTATGACAGCTACTGCAGGAGTGCTAACTCGATCGGTAGCAAAGCTGGCAGTTCTGGAAGTCGGCGGTACCGCTGAAGTAGGATTCGAGCAATACGGGTCGGGGATGTTCCGAACGACGAGAAATCAGCACCCAGGTGCGATAGGGTCACACGATCCACAAGCAGCAAGTTGTCAAGCGACACAATGGAATTGTGTTGAAATTAGTTTCCTAGACAAAGACAAGTGAATTTACTTTAACGAGAAACAAAGAACACTGAATTGATAAAACTTAGTCTGTAATAAATAAAATTCCTAATTAAAATTGTTGGACAGTGGACAAACTAACATCAAGGACTAGAAATGTAAGTGAATTAATGATATTGAGGTAATAATTTAGCACTAATTGATGAAATAAAATTGCAGCTAAAAAGCTGACTCAGGCAACAGTACAATACGAGTCATGCTATAAGATTATCCTAAACTTTCCGTAGCTGT
>JASCZW010011081.1:0-33490 GCA_034211315.2 Aedes japonicus | reverse complement strand
GCTATGTATTGCTTTTATTTGTCTAGTACTAACTCTCTAGGTCGTTTAATCGCTTCAAAGTCTGACAACAAGTGCAGCCTAACAATCTTGGTCAGCTATTAGATTCACTTTCCGGTTGCAAGGTAAAGCTTCATCACGCCTAGTCCCTAACTATTATTGAAAAATGATCGAGATAGAAGCCGTTATAAGATTGTTTATATTCCATTGTTATAATGTGTGGTATTTTTATTATAACTCTTTGAAATGAGAAATAACAAAATAAGAATGGTGCCACGTTCGAATTTTAACCAAACTTCTACTCAGTGAATCCAACAGTCAGTTCCCTACAAATGTCAATAATCTTGAACACATTGTGTACCAATATATACCTGTCAAGCTAGATTTATATTTAAGCATGGCTTCGGCTCATCATGTCAGGGAACGCTAAGAAAGGTGTTGCAGTCAAGAAGAAATCTTACATCATTATTACTGAGGAAAGAGCCCCACCAGACTGCACCAGCATTCAAGGCTCCCAGACAGGATGTCCGTTAGATCACATCTGTAAAATCAGTGCATCAATGCCAGATATGTGACGCGGCATTAAATAAAAATACTCAAGATGTGATACTACCACGTCAGGATATGTTTTTAGTTACCATCTCAATGCTAATGGCGTAGGCCCACCCATCGCGTCCATATCACATATCCGAGGGGAGGGAGTTTTATAGTAATTATTGCGAAGAAAAATTGGCTTTTTGCAAACCTGTGAATTTTTTTACCATATTGAAATATAAGACATAATGGGCTTCAAATGGTGAGTTGACAACTTCTATGGAGGGTGCGACCGACCTCTGGTCCTCACAAGTTCCTACCTCACGCCTCCACGAGTCATATGATCACAAAAGACTGCCAGCTGAAACATGGAGACGCTGGTTGGCGTAGCCTGGGCAATGTTGTCACTCTGACAATAGCAAAGTGAGGGGGTGCGACCGGTAAATCATAGCATAATTTTCCATTCTCATATCTTTCAGGTCTACCAGGTCATCAGGTATTATAAAATAATTTTACATTTAAAATTTTTTTTTTTTCTCATGGCAGTCATACATTGTCTTAATTTTCTGGTTCATAATGGATGCGGAAGTTTGTCTACAATTGCAACAAAACAGCAGTCGGCACAGATGTAATTTTCAGTTCATATTATAATATCCCTTGACTATATATTATCATATAGGACATTGTTTATTCATAACCATTATCAATCTTCTTTATCACCATCATTATCATTTTCATCATTACTGGTGTTTTTGGGATTTATATTTTAACATATTTTTTTTTAAATAATTTCTCCTAATAGGTTATATAGACTTTTAATTATTAAGTCTTATATGTACAATTATCATATGATTTAGAAGTATCTAGTTGAACAAAAGAAGCTGCGACGGAATTTATGGTAGGCTTTTGCACTTATTACCTAATTATTTTTAAATTTGTTTGCAAATGGACCTTATTTCCAAATCAGAGCTGTTTGCCATTCGGATAGTGTCTGATGTGTCTGTATCATAACTCACAATATCATTATATTTGATGAAATTGTTTTATTGATTTTACTTCTTAGATGATTTAAACATTGCTTGCTGTTTTTTGTTGTTGTTGTTTGTTGTTTCTTTCCATTTGTCTTTAACTCCCTTACACAGGAGCAATAATTATTTGGCCAGCAAAAATAAAAGCGTATTGCTGTTATAAAATCAACATCAAGCAGCAAATAGTGACCTTGGCAACAGTAAATTAAAATGTATATATGTTTTTTTTTTTGTAAAATTTAACAAACTTTTTTAGGATGCCTCAAATCAAGACTTTAGCGACTTGCCTATCACAATGATTCCCTCCTTTATTACGGTCGCCTCATCCCCTTAATCCACGTAGCCATTCTCGTGGGACAATTCTGCAGTTATAGGGGGCCATGGTCTCTTGTCGTGGCTTGGAAGGAATCCCCTAATGACAACCTGCAGTACCTCTGGAGATTACTCGGTTGGAACTGTCGTGCCCTTGGTTTTCGCCCCTTATTTCTTTGCATCCTTCTTCTAGCTTGGTGGCAGATTTTCCGAAGGTCGGCGATCGTCTCTGTCCATTATTAACCTCTGACCTAGGTTTGTCCTTTTTGGCATGGTTGCGTCGCACACTTGTGTTGCTTTCATGTGTCATCAATAATACTGCCATATTAGACCTATCTGCTATCCAGTTTCCATTACCGGCGGGAATGCGGTATGGGTCGGATAATGTTGCGATAGCCGTTCCTGACTCGAGAGCTGCCTGACACAGCAGTTGCTGAGCCGCCTCACAGTGGTTTAGGTTCAATTGGGTTACCGGCACTGTGTTTAGCTCTTTGGTTTACCCTTGTAGACCGGGCACTTGGGGCCTCCCGCGACGTGCTTGTCGTCTGGTTTACCAGAGCACGTCACGCATTTGGGGGCTCCTTGCTGTCCCGGGCCTTGTAACCTTTTCCTCCGCTCACAAAAAGGCTTAGAGATTAAGTAGCAGGCTTGATGATTCTCGATGAAACGAAACCGTTTTGGTGAGCTCGGATGTTAAACGTTTTACCAACACAGAGGATTAGTGTTGTTTCGAATACAAATGACCATGTATTGGAAAACTATCGAGTGTTCGCGATGCATTTAGGAGAAATACGCTTGATCAGTAATTGGGATTGGTGTTTGTTCGCTTCGATCTGTATCTGTTGGGAATTAAGGATTATGTTTTTTTAAGGGTCAGATGTTTTTGTTCAATGGTGTGTTGTAATAATTTAGGCTTCTGTTGAAACTGGAAAGTTTTAGCAGTAATGCCGTGTAGGGAATATGATAGGTTAAGTAAATTAACAAAACAATAAATCAAATTGCCAAAGATAATTTGTTTCAGACCATACACGGAAGAAACAAAACACCTAAAATTGAGTATTTTTAAGCTTAATATTGAGTACTGTTGTTGAACTGGAGAGACGGGTAAATTTGATTCTGCACATTAGGTAAATATTAATCAATGGGTAAGTACTTCATTGACAACTCATTTTTGAGTTGAAATGGAAGTTGTTTGCATACTTTTATTATTTGACTTACATCAGATTTATATACCGAAAAACAATAAATACGCTACGGTACTAAACTAGCCGTCGTTGTTAAAAATCGCGAAATTTAAGAAATAAACAAAATCAATGAAATTATTAGGAAAAATAATGTTTTTATTCTCTCATCACGAGAAAGGCACTTTTTTCTAAATGTTGTAGGGTAACGGGATGTAATGTTAGCCTAGCTCCTTCATTCGGCCTATGTATCAAATATATCATTATTTCGGCGATAATCAACAAAATCATGTTGCTATTAAGATAACCGATTTATTTCAAAGCAATTTAGACATGTTTGTTCAATTTATAGTTGTTAACTTCCGCGTAATGTTCGATTTCCTCAACTTTTCATACACCATGGCTTTACTGGTTAAGCAGAACAGATTTTCTACGCGATCTTCGAATGATCTAAATTTGCCGAAATTGATACTATAAACCAAATATTGCAGCCAAGATATACAGAATATAGTCAAAAGTTATAAACTAACGGGTAACAGGTAACTATAGATAAAATAACTTTGATTTAAAATGAAGACCATAGACCCAATGTTAGGAACATGTTTTTACTAGGTTCCCAACTATGGCCTGTTGTATGGAAAGCGTAGTAAAAATGTTGTTATTGGTAACATTTACAATAAAAATGTCTGACTTTCTGTTGAATAATTTCCATATGGCTCATCTTAACACAAAGTAAAGGAACAACATCTGTGCACAGTGAATTATAATGTTTTGATTGATGAATGGCCGCTTAATTATATGTAAAAGTCACTAAACTGTTAAGTAGTTTAAGTATAGTTTGATTTGTGAAAGTGTTTGTAGGGAACGGCGAATACAGCTGGCAATGCCTTGAATCAGAAAATCAGGAAAAAAAATCGTACGTAGACAACATCTAATAACATATCTATCGCATGGGACGAACTTGCATCTATGATTAGACCCAATTTGGCACCCATAGACCAATATTACATCCATATTCCTCGCAAGTTTCTGACTTCATAAAATGAGTTGTGTAACTTTTCGTGATACCTACTACCAGGTGACTTATTAAACATATTTTATCAAGGGTATTGCTAGTTAAATGATACTTCCAGCTCTAATACCTTATGAGTTCTAATAAAAAATGTAATCGATTGATACATATTAAGCTGAGTCAAGGTACACATACCCTACAACATTTGCTTAATAACCGTGCAGAAAAGTGCGCATTTTTTTGTTTTAATAAGTTTTATTGCATTAGGTTAAATTTACCCTCCATAAACTTTGGATACAGTTACTCAAATTTGAGTACTATGGCATATACTCAAATTTGGCTTCCCGCACGGAACTCCAGAGTTGGGTGAAATGAACTTAATTTTGGGTAATTTGTTTCTTCCGGGTAGAATCTTATCAGATCCTTAACTTCCTATGCGATAGGTACATAGAGCTTATTCAATTTCTGAATGACAGAGTGTACCTACATGTGAGTGAGCGAAACAAGCACAGCCAATGCTTAGCGTACAGTCCCGAATGTAGATCAGGGAAGGTTCAGAAAATACGAGCTGAGAAAGTATAAGTCTAGGGTTTTTTTTTTTCATTAGGGCGAATCTGCACTTGAGCGACTCTCTTTGACTACTTTCTCATTCATTCATATTCCATTCAGCGTTACATTTTTAATTCAACTATTTGTAGAGTATGGTAGCCAGCATTGTTGTGTTTCTATCTGTACTAAAGAATCCCTCAAAAGAATTATAATGGCGCTGTAATAAATGAAAGAGAGCGAGAGAGGAGAGAGCCTCTCATTGTTAGATTCGCCCTTTTGAAAAAAAAATCCTAGAAGTGATTGCTCGCCTTCCACGGCGGAAGTTCCACCACGAACCATGAACAGTTTACGAGTTGGCCGACTAACGAGCGTAAGAGCGAGAGTGGTCCGTTGTCGCGCAGATCGTTGAAACTGCACTGCATGACACGAGATATTTTGTGATACGAAGAGAACGAGAGAGTTCGAGATACACGAAGCAGGGATGCCAATGTTCCAGTTTAAACTGGATTCTTCGAGTTTTTTTTACGGGATCCAGTCAAACAGTTAAAATTTCAAATCATCCAGTTTTTCTAACTATTGTCCAGTTTTTTCCTGTTTATTTTATACAACCCTGAGATTCCTAAGGATTCCGGGAACTTAGAAATATCGGCTTTGATTATATGAAGCTTGAAAACGATGCCACACTGCTTTGCGGGAGAGGGTTGAACATTGAAAAGATTTGATAATGCATTTGGTTTTCCGAATCTATGAAATTTTATACCAAAATTATTAATTCTTCCTCATTCATCAGCGACGGTGGAAAGAGTTTCTTCCGTTTACAATATTAAGAAAACTAATGTTCGAAACAGATTGAGTAAAAACACGATCAAGGAAATTTTGGCAAACAACAATTTTGTTACTTTGAATCAGGAAAAGCAGGAAAAGTTAAAATAAATCAACACATAAAAGCCAAGTACAACTATAAAATGTACGAGCCGGTTAAAAGAGAAACCAAATAACAATGAATATTTGTTATTGTCATATGGGTTCAGTTATATCTGTTAAGTATCAATATTGACCAGATGAACAAATAAATATATATTGTTTCTAGTATTAAGTTTTAGTTTTGGTTTAAGTTTTACTTTCTAACACATATATTATAAATTCTGACCTTGAAATAACACTAAGAATGCTTTAAACAGTTTTTTAAATATGTTGAAAACGAATTACTTCAAATATTATCATTTTTAAGCTTGGAAAACCTTGTGTCATTCCACCTGGCTACCCATTATTTTAAGTCACAAAAATGGTAATTCGTTGAATGGGGTACATGTTTAATACTACAGCAGATTCAGAGAATGCAACGTCTCAAGGTTGAGCATTTGCAAATTTAAATGTCCTTCGTGGTTCCTCGCATAGTTAAAAACCATCCATGGACATATCATTGGTAACTATTTCCCATATTGTTGTGACAATAACTCTTATAGTTGATAACTATAAGTTTACCCTATCATATCCAGTTTCAACCATATGTCAGTATGTCAGATGGTAAAAGGCCAAATAACATTATGATAAAGGGCCGGTTACATTCGGTTTATTTTTGTTCTGTTTTATGTCAAAATGTTAGTATATAATCCAGAACTTAAGGAATTTTACCATGCAGCCAGATTTTACTATAGCACACAGTAATCATATGTGATAGTGTAAAGATTTTTTGTTAGAACCACTGCAGAGCAATTTCATATATTGTAATAATATATCTTACATACAACATATGATTGGAATATGCGGCAAATGGTTTTACATTATGCAGTCTTTTTAAATTTTTTCAGGATCCAGTTTTTTCCAGTTTTTTTTGTTTGTATTCTTCCAGTTTATTTGAAAAATATATTGGAAACACTGACACGTTGTTTTTGGGCGCACGTAGAAGAAAGAACACGTAAAAATGGACAGCGGATACGACATGCCATTATGGGAATTTATTGTGCTTTTGGTATTTGGCCGGTAGCTGAACACCAACCTCTTTCAAGAACGTCAAACAGCCTAATCTTTCTTTTAGTGGATCTGAGATTTCGTGATGGCATTTGTAAATACAAGATGATAGAAGATTATTTTGGTTTTTGAATGATTGTATTGATAAATACAATGGAAAGTTAGATTATTAAGAATTTCTTCATGAATTTAAATAGTTCTATGAGTATGCTAGGTGTTTTTTTTGGCAGTGATTTAGTAGTACGGAAAAGATATCCAGTACGAAAAATTTGGTTTAACTCCTCAAACCAAATTTTCGTAAATCTCGCCTGGTGTAATGTAACGATCTGTCCATCTGTCTGTTGAGTTCGCACATAATTTATTAGCTTGAATCTAGATGGATTTAGTTCCTTAGGGTAGACTATGCGAGAGCATTAGCATTTTAGCTGTAATTCATTCTAAGACGGGTCCATTTAATGTTATGGATAAGGTAGGAAACAGACAGTCGTAGCACTACACGATCCAAATTATCTTTCGTGCCATCAGATTCACGATAGTACACGAAGGGTTCCGGGAAATTAAGATTCCCGGTATCCACCGTTACCACACATGTCCGAGGAAAATCCGATATTCTCCACATGGACAGCGTCCAAACGCCGGTTCATCAACCGCCCGGCTAGGCCGAGTAACCGCCATCTTACCGGCGTAAGAGCATCAAAGGGTAATGCGTTCAACCCATCGATAGGTCATCGACAATGAAGATCGACGCAAGTAGGTGAACACCCTTCCCTAAATCATCTGGTGAGTCAAACCTTATTTGTTTGGAGTGTGGCGTCCGGCGAGGGCGCCACGGAGTGATTTTTTTTTCTGCCAGTGTTAAATTAGAGCCATGCGCTAATTTTCCGAGTGCCGTGTTACTCGGAGACCGAGCGCAGACTCGGTTGGAGCTGACTTGCCGATATCCGTGACGTAAATAATGGGACAGAGCACATGAGCACATGAGAATCAGAAAGGGAGAGAGAGAGAACGCACAAATGTAAGAGAAAAGGTCGAAGGAAATGAATCAAATGAATGTTATATTGTAGTTTATCAAAATCAACCGTCTACCATAAGTTTCTAGTTATTAGATATGAATGCTACAAAATCTCGCTAGGATAATTCATTGAAATGTTGACGACATTTTGCGCTCTCCGTTGTAGAATTTATGTCCCATCTCTCATATGAGTGTTAACGTTGGGTGAAAGAGCGTACTTCCAGTTCGGGCGACGTCTAGAGGCGATGATGGGACTACCGGTGATGATACATTATCTTGAATTGTCGTTCTCGTATTCTCTGAGTAATTCATGTTTATGATTTCAGGAAAGTAATAGGGTTTTCCGGTTTTTTTTTTACATCAAACAACAAACTGCTTTTAATTAGAATTGCATTTGAATTTTCTAGAATCATTTTAAAAGTGTGGCCCTATGCTTTAACACGGGAGCTGTCAGATTTATCACCACTCGGTGTCTTCTTCTTTTTTCAAGTTGGATTCCTCTATACAGGGATGAGCACTTCTGCTAACGTTGTATTAGTTTGATTCAAAATACTGTCATTGTATTTGTGAGATGATGCACAGTCTGTTTTTTGTTAAAGTGCGTGACATAGTTCTTCAAAAAACAACAATTCACTACAGCAGCAAATCACAAGGTGGAATGCTTATTTTCGGTAATTGGTATAGTTTTTAGAAGGTTTCGGCAAAAAATTCCCTTTTGTGCACTAAAAGGAGGCGGACAAATGCTTCAATTGCTTTGTTATCATTTGTTTTTTTTTTTGGAGTTTTACGTCGCCACCCGAAATCATGGATTGATTACACATATTTCGTTACTAATACCGACAAACACTTTGCTCTTCACCACCTGTATACATCTCATTGCTAGTCGACAACCTTCAACTGACAACTATGAAAGAGGATGGAGAATATTTTCTTGAAGACCTACTGAAATCTTACCGGTGAAGTGAGGTATGACATAAGGCCCGCAACAGGCAAAAAGTACTCTTGAACTGGAAGACACAAAAATTCGAAAAACAGATCGATAAACGTTTCTATTACGAAAATTATTTGTTCTTGTTTCTAGCATCAATTCTTCACCTTTTTTTCGGGATCCTTTTTGGTTTGTGGTCCGTATAATCTATAAATAGGAAGACGGAAACTTAGACGCTAACAATGACACCTCCATCTTACCAACCAGTTCCTGATTTGGCGCAACTTAACGAGCAACCCACCGAACTTCCATCGACGCAATACTTTTGGCAAGAGTGAACGGGATCTTTCGGTCATTATCGCAATCAATAAAATCGATCTCGAATTTTCACACATCCATTATTCGTCGTCGGCATCGTCGAAATTCGCAGTCGGCTCTTCCAATCGCCAAATACAGTTAAATGCACTTTAGGCTGATTTTGGCTGCGTGGTCGACGAGCTCACGGTGGGAATCCGATCCCGATCGCAACAATCCAGCGCCCGATACGAGCGGATTAAGCCATATTCGTCCGCAGCGGCTAGGATCGACTGCCGGTGGCGGTGGGGCAAAGAGAGAGAGGGGCTCCTTACGAAACGAGATAATAATGTTTAACACATTATTACATCTCAACGGAAAGAGGAACAATTTTGCGAGAAATACGTATGAATATAAATATAATAATCATAACAAGCCGAAAAAAAAAAAACTGTCCGCTATCGGATTTGATTCTGCGTGGAGCGGCCGAGTCCAATGCACTTTGGAGAACCCGCTTGGGTTGCCATTATTCCCATGCATGCCAATGCAAGGCGACGCATTTCGCAATCTCTTCTGATGATGATGATGATGATGATGATCGGTGAGAGGATGATATCCTTGACGATGTCGCGTCGTTTCGAGAGCGAAGAATATCGTTTTTTTCCTTTTTGGATTCACTCTTGAACTCAACGAAAGACGAGGTGCGTTCCATAAAATGACGTATTTATTTGCAGTTTGAATGAAGATATCAAAAGGTTTATCTCTTGACAGAAAAGTACCGGGGCGAAAATATTTTCCTTCCAACCAGGAAGGCTACGACGGTGCACTTGAGAGCAGTGATTGACCACGGCGGGTTGAGGCATTCTTAGAATGTTGTCTCTCAGCCGACCAGGAACAGAACCGACGATCCCCTCGAAGATAAATAAACTTCCATTCCGAATGATCCTCTCACGCAGGATTGCGGCCAATCTTTCAACGGCGTTTCTTTGTTGCTCGGAGTGACTTGGGAAGAACACACAAAACCCTGAACCACGATCGACAACTCGTCGAGGTAAATTGCTTATTTACACATCACTACGATCAACAATCGCCGATTGGTGGGACGAAGGAGCCGGCCTTTCGATGATGATCGCGAGGAAAGGCTTTCGTTGCCTTTTTTTTCGTCTTCGTGCTGCTTTGAATAAAATCAAGATGTTTACGACAAGTGATGCCACAATTAATGCGAAATTAAGATATAAAAATGTTTATTTATTGATGCGCTGTGCATGTATGATTACAGTCTTTTGAAAAGTCCAGCAAGGGAGAGTTCGGTTCAATCGTCTTCAATTTCAGGTCAACATTTTGGAGGTCCTCTGCGCCGAGATTCCGCAAGGATAAATAGCATGCAGCCGCTCTGTCGTTTGTCGGTGTAATTGTGCCACCCCTGAAAACCGAAAGCTGTTTAATGCTTGATTTTATTGTTTCGTTCGAATGGTCTTCGGTTTTGCCTGGAGGGGGACTCCGGCTATCAGGCTCGAACAACAACATTATGCGGGATGTTTATTCGGTATAAACGGTCTTTATTGGGCATTGTTTCGACTGCTGGTCGGATTTGGGAACGTAGATATGGATTAGCCCCGAACTGATGTCAAAATATGGAAATTTATGAATGGCAACAGGCGAATAAAAGAGTTTATGAAGATTGATATAGGGAAGCCAGTGCAAGGAATGGGATAATTTGTTCAAAAACTTGGATCACAAGAACATTTGGTAGCTTACGAATTGATTTCCTGAATTCGATATTCCGGCACAGAAATTTGTTCATATTGCCATTTCCATGTTGAGTAGCTAAAATAGCATAAGGAGAGAGATGTTAGGGTGGATGCACCAATTGTGGCTATAGTTTGTCAACATTAATTGGTTGATTCACGTATCTCCACCAAATGGTAGAGGTATTGAATTAGTATTTTGTAACTGTATTGAGAATTTAACCACGAAAATTTCACATAAAAATGGGGAAAAGGGGGTCTCCGATTTGGGCACCTTTGAATCTATATATATAAAATGGATTTCTGTCTGTCTGAACCTAATAGACTCGGAAACTACTGAACCGACTGGCGTGAAATTTTGTATGGAGGAGTTTTTGGGACTGGGGAAGGTTCTTAAGGTAGTCAGAGACCCCTCCTTATTCTGAAAAAGGGGGCTCCCATGAAAATGAAACACATATTTCTGCATAACTCGAGAACTAATCAAGCAAAGGATACCAAATTTAGCATGTGAGAGTTTTTAGAAGCATAAAAAGTTTCCATGGTAATTTGAGACCCCTCCCCTCTCCAAATGGGAGGGCTCTCATACAAATGAAACAGAAGTTTCTGCATAACTCGAGAACTAATGAAGCAAAGGGAAACAAATTTGGCATGTGGGGATGTTGAAGGCAATTAATGTTTCGACGGTAGTTTGCGACCCCTCCTCTTTCTGGTAGAGGGAGGGGGCTCCAATGCAAGAGAAACACAAGTTTTTGCATAACTCGAGAACTAATCAAGTAAATTTTAGAAGTGGTGTTTTTAAAGGCAAGATATGTTTCTATGGTAGTTTGACACCCCTCCGCTTTCTGTAAGAGGGGGGCTCCCACACCAATAAAACTGAAATTTCTGCATAACTCGAGAACTAATCAAGCATATGGAACCAAATTCGGCATGTGGAGGTTTTTAGAGGAGAGAAATGATTGATTGATTAATCTTTATTAGGGAGACTTTCAGCCGTTGGCTGGTTCGTCTCGGAGAGAAATGTTTCTATAGTAGTTTGAGACTCCTCTGCCATCTAGAAGGAGGGGGGGGGGGGGGTGTTCTATGAAAATGCAACACATTTCTGCATAATTCGAAAACCAATCATGCAAAAAGACACATAGACACATTTGGCAGGTGGAGGTTTTGAAGGCAAGAAATGTTTCTAAGGTGACTCGAGACCCCTCCCTTTCTGAAAGGAGGGCTCATATACAAATGAAACTCAAACTTCTGCATAACTCGAGAACTAATCAAGCATATGAAACCAAGTTTAGCAGGTGGAGGTTTTTGAAGATGAAAAATATGTCTATGGTGGTTTGAGACCCCTCCGCCTTCTGGAAGGGGAGACTCCCATACAAATTAAACCCAATTTTTAGCATAACACCACACACATGTGGTGGTTTTTCAATACAAAAATTGTTTCTTTGTTGGTTGGCTCCGATACAAATGAAATACAATATTCTGCATGACTCGAGAACTAACCAAGCAAATGGAACCAAATTCAGTATGTGGTGGTTTTTGTTAATTTGAGACCGCTCCCCTTTCTGAAAGGAGGGGATCCCATACAAATGAAACGCAAATCCATGCATAACTCGAGAACTAATCAGGGAAATGATACCAAATTTGGCATGTGGAAGTTTTTGAAGGAGAGAAATGTTTCTATGGTGATTTGAGACTCTTCCGCTCTTCCGCCATATGAGGAGGGAAGGGGATCTCAAAAATGGAACATAAATTTCTGCATAACTCGAGAACTAATAAAGCAAATGGAATCAAATTTGGAATGTGGAGGTTTTTGAAGGCCAGAAATGTCAAGACCCCTTCCCCTGTTGAAGTGAGGGGGGGGGGAGTTGTCATACAAATGAAACACAAATTTATGCATAACTTGAGAACAAATCTAGCAAATGGAACCAAAATAGGCGTGCGGGTTTTTTTTTTAATGCAACAAATGCTTCTATGGAGAATTCAATCACAAATTTCAACCGAACATGAGAATTATCCAGATAACTAAAACACAAACTGTATATTTCTTGGGTAAGAAGAATGTTCTGATAGAAGTTGAACCCCTTCCAAAAACTCAACCGTTGTTCATTCATTTAGTTGCAGAGGCGTAGCAACGCTCGCACCGGGGTCAGCTAGTTGTTTATAAAATAAGTTTCGGAAAGAAAAATAATTTTATTGCATGCAAAGCTAACTTACAGAACCTACATATGAACGTACTTATTTCTTCCACGTCGTTTTTAGTAAGTAATCAATTTTCTTATATGTTTAAGGTACCTTTTACTAGAATACTAGGAAATAGGGATTTTACGTAAAAGATATTAATAGTTGCCACAACACCCCAACTACCCCCCCCCCCCCCTCCAAGCGCTGTTTCACGTAACTCCCCTGTTATGGATCAGCTTCACTTGCTCCGCTATCTCAGCTGCTTTTGCTTCCGTGCCACAACTGTCTAGGTATTCGTCGACGTACTGATTGGATAGGATTCCTTCTACGGCTCTCGGAAAAATCGCCGGCAAATTCTGTTGCGTTTCTATTTTTGACATACTGCGCCGACGCTGGGGAGCAGGTAGCTCCAAAGGCGGCCACATCCATGACATAGACCTCCGGTAGAGCTATCGCATCCTTGCGAAACAGGAAACACGGCGAGTATCGACCCGTTCCACTAATCAACAATTGAGGAAAAATCTCCTTAATATCGGTTGTTACTGCCACTCAGTACTGACGGAATCTTGACAACACGGCGGGTAACGACGTAACTTGATCCGGGCCTTTCAAAAGCCTTGAATTTAGAGAAACCCCGTTGACTGTTGCTGCGGCATCCCAGATGGGACGTATCTTCTCTGGTTTCTTCGGATTCACCACCGCTCCAAGTGGTAAATAAGTTCGTCCTTACTGACTTGGTGTGCGTAGCCCTTCATCTGGTATTCTCCTATCTGCCGGTGAATATTCTCCTTCAACTACGGATTCCTCTCCATCCGACACTTCAGGCACTCCAGTCTTCGTAAAACCATTCCGTAGCTATCAGGAAGTTTAGTTTTGTCGTACTTCCACAATAATCCGGTCTCAAATCGATCACCAACGCATCCCGAGCAAGACACAACAACAAATGAATACCTAATTTTGATCTTGATAACTGGCTTTGGTATTAAAGAGCTCCGATTAAGAGGTAAAATACCTAAGCAAAATACCTGAAAATTGCAAGCAAAATGTCTCTTTCGAATAACAAAACTTGTTATTTTGGATACCTGGGAATACCTGAGAGGTACTATTTTGGTATTGTCTTACCTCAATTTGGTATTCGCATAACATTGTGGGAACAATTTTATGGTATTATCCTCAGGTATTTTACCTCTTAATCTGAGCTCCTTAATACCAACGCCAGTTATCAAGCTATTCGGTCCTGCTCGGGTCTCCATTCTATTCGTTCCATGGCTGTCACTCACCAGCCTCGCTGTCTGCGGAGGGTCCGCAGGTCGCCTTCTACTTGATCGATCCACCTTGCTCGTTGCGCGCCTCTTCTTCTTGTGCCTGTCAGTTCGTTTTCGAGAACCATTTTCACAGGGCTGTCGTTCGACATTCTTACGACATTCCCAGCCCATCGTAGTCGACCGATTTTTGCGATGTGTACGATGGGAGGTTCTCCCAGCAACTGGTGCAATTCGTGGTTCATTCGCTCTTTCACCTTCAACGGAATGGTAAATCAAACATTACTTACACCTATCAGCAACTGAAGGACTGCGTTTTCGTAGCCGGAAATTGGCAGGTCTCTGAGGTGCTTGAACTTGGCCGCGAAGTTGTTGATTCACAGTGTCTGTCCAGGCGAGTTTCTTCACGGTGCGAACATCATCTGTGTGTGTGATGCTTTCCATCGTTAAGTCCTGATACCTCTAGCGGAGTTAGCTTCTAGACACATGGCCCGTCCAGGTTAGGTTAGGTCCAAGTTGTTTGCGAGCTCCTCTTCCACGAGCGTGAACCTCCATCCAGAAAGGCGAATGCTTTGACCGATTTATTTGGCCCTTAAAGCGTTGCGGGCAGAGTTCATTAGTTGGTGCTGTCTTCCAACGATTATCGACGGAGAGCGCTTTGAAACTATCACAGTCCCGAACACGATGTCTTTTCCCTTTACCTAGGTGTGGGTCTCTTTGCTTGCTGAGATCACAACGCCGTTCATGAATTCTCCGAAGGTCTTCAGATTCACTACCGGATACCGCTGCATGAAATTTGCCCACTCCATCTTCACATGTGCGGGCAATGTTTCCACCAGCTCCATTAACAAACATGGATTCGTTAGATGCCACTGCTGTACCGGTGCTTCTAGGTGATCACACAAGCTTTGCACCGCCATTCCAAATTCGATGAGGGTTTTGCGACGTTCCCCCTTCGGTGCTGGAGTCGATCACTCCTTGTCTAGCAAAACGCCGATCAGCAGTTCCAGACGGCCGTAGAGGAGCTGAAGAGTGTTGATCACTTCCCGAGCAGGAGCGAATAACTGGATAACTGGCCTTGGTTCTTAGTATTTAGGTATTTAAGAGGTAAAATACCTGAGGATAATACCATACAATTGTACCCACAACGTTATGCGAATACCGATGAGGTAAGACAATACCAAATATAGTACCTCTCAGGTATTCCCAGGTATCCGAATTAACAAGTTTTGTAATTCAAGAGATATTTTGCTTGCGATTCTTAGGTATTTTGTTTAGGTATTCCTCTCCAAAAGTGAAAGGAGAGGAACGGTTGGGGCATGATAGCCTTGTGTAACAGGCTTACTCCTAGGAAAAGAGGATTAATTAGCCCTAAATTTTCTAGCATCTCTGGATATTTGCATCAACCGTGTGGTTAAGTGGTGGCTTACCTGATGGCATTTCGGGGGGTGCAGAGGGGATAGGGATACCGGATCGATGTTTCATGTTACCTTGTACGAACCATTCGGAAATCTTCGGACCGATTTTTGGACTTGCGCCTGTACTTTTCTGTTGGATCATTTTGATGTGTTGTCGATACGCTGGTGGGTGACTCTGTATTTCCCATCGTTGTCAAGCGAGCACCTTGCTCCATGGCCAATGATGGTTCTACTTCAAACGTTCCTCCTGAGGTCACTCCCTCAGTGAGTGCTACTCCTTCAGGCACTTCTCCAGCGGGAGTTCCTCCTACAGTTCTTTCCGATGAACGGCGGCTCACCAAACGCGTCAGGCTGGCACGACGACTCACGTGGCTGTGGTTGCTCCCAATTCAAGAACTATGTACAGCAATTCGTGTACACAGTGGTGATCGCCTTGCAAAAAGGCAAGTCCTGCGATGCTTGATGAGCTTCATCGATCCGCTTGGGCTGTTAAACTTTCTCATGGTCCATGGAAAGATACTGCTGCAAGATATTTGGCGTGGTGGGATACAGAGGGACCAAGAGATAAACGAAGATCATTCGGAACGTTGGCGGAGCTGGACGGTCCTGCTAAAACAAATATCATCCAAAGAGATCTCCCAATGCTATTTCCCGCACGCCACAACGCAGAGCTATCGTCAACTACAATTGCATGTGCTTGTGGACGCAAGCGAAGTGGCATACGCAGCAGTGGTGTATTTATGAGTTATCAACGATGACGGAACGCCACGATGTGCGTTGGCTGAAACCTCTATCAATACCGCGAATGGAATCCAATACAGTGAACGCCACGGAGCGATATTTGTGGTCAGACACATCGACCGTGCTCGACTGGTAGAGAGCAGATCTCCGGCTGTGCAAAGTACGCAAAGCTATTCCTGAAGCTCATAAGATGGCTTCACTTCCTCCCGCCCGCCTAGCTCGTTTGGCCACTGCACCGCAAAAAGGTGGATAGCCCTGTTCAAGTGTCTCTCTGTTCGAGCAGTACATTGCGAGGTGGTGCACAGTTTGTCAGCGGATGCTTGCATTAAGAGCATTCATCACTTCGTGGGTCATCGAGGGGCTCCAGCCGAAATCCACACGGATAACGGTACAGATTTCCATGGCGCGGAGCGGTTGCTGATGAGGCAGCTTCAGCTAGGTCTTACCACAACCCTGACTAATACAACAACAAAGCTCTTCATTCCTCCTTCGTCACCCCACATGGGGGTGTATGGGAACGTATGGTACATTTCGTCAAACTGGCGATGATGGGTGCCTATAACAATGACTTGTGTGCGAGTGCATGAAAAATGAGGAACTAATTTTCTGTGGAAGCAGTTGGAACATCCAACGCTATTCCTTTGGCCGAAGATCGACGGGCTCAGGAACTGTTGGTGCAGACGACCAGGCGAGTTGGGAATCATCACAAATCCGAACTGTTGTGGAAGCCGGATTACGTCGAGTTTCCAGAAAGCTATCCTATGGCGTTGAGCCGAATGAAATGTCTGGAGCGTCGCTTGGGACGATATTTGATTATGAAGCAGAAAGTTCATCAGCATGTTTGAGATTACATGGCCAAAGGCTACGCACACGTAGCAACAGACGAAGACCTAGAGACAGCAGAGCAGACAAGTGAGATATGTCCCGTTAGGAGCCAGAAAAGGTGCGCATTATCTGGGATGCTGCTGCAAAGGTGGATTGGGCTTCGGTAAACAACCATCTACTGAAGAGACTCGACCAATTGACCGTTATACCTTCCGTTCTATTCCTCTTCCGGCAGTTCCGCATTCCGGTGAATGCCGATATTCAAGTGATGTTCCACCAATTTTTCATGTCAGCAAGCGACAAGCAGTCATTACGATTTCAATTTCGTTTCGAGTCTGCATTGCCTCCCGACGTCTACGTTATGGACATTGCTACGTTTCGGGCAACGTGTTCACCAGCCTCAGCGCAGTTCATGAATAATGTAAGCTCATAGGAGCATGCGCAACAGAATCTTCGTGCAGCTCAACGGATAGTTGACAACCACTACGTCGACGACTATCTTGACAGCTTCGTCGATGAGGAGGAAGCCAAGCAGATTACTACGGTAGTACGTAGCAGTCCATCGCCACAATGGCTGCGTTCTGAGGAACTGGAAATCCAACAGCGATGCAGTGCTGGATGTTTTAGGAAACAAGAACATCAACCTGGTGGACTAGGAACACGCTAAGAGAGTGCTCGCAACTGTCGAATTATGCTATTCAACGCACATGAGGTTTGCCCGCTTATCGAGACTTCTACTCGGTCAACAAAACGGCAAGTGTTGCGCTGTGTGAGGACACTTTTTGACCTGTTAGGGTCATTCGCAACTTTCCTTATTCACGGGAAGGTACTGATTCAGGAACTATGGAGAACCGGAATCAACTGAGACGAAAACATCCAAGACTCAGAGCTGAATTGTTGGCGTGACTGGGTGCTGTTGATCCAGTTCATTTCCACGGTTCGTATTCCGAGATGCTACTTCGAAGCGGCAACGAGCTCCACCTACGAGAATGCACAGCTGCATGTCTTTGTCGACGCAAGTCTTGCGGCGAAATTGCTGCGTTGTATATCTGCGATTGATAGATTCTGAAGGCAGCGGACAATGTTCTTTGGTGGCAGCAAAGGCAAAAATAGCTCCTATGAAGCCAATGTCAATACCTAGGCTTGAACTTCAAGGGTGTTAACTCGGCTCACGGATGCTGATTTTTTTTTCAAGAAAACCACACAATCCCAATTTGCTAACGCTACCTGTGGACGGACAACACTACGATGTAGAAGGAGATGTTCGCTCATCGCCATGAGGCATCAACAGTGGACAATAATGTTTTGCGAATGAAAGATATGAAGAGGAAGTGTTGAAAGTTCCGTCAGTGTACGGTAGGTTGGAAATAGAACAGATGTATTGGAAATTCAGCGGAAGGGCATGGGTACAGTAATATCTCACTGCGGGGTAGGTCGAGGCAGGGACGAATCCACCACCTCAACAGGCAAAAGGTGTCGTTTGGAAAGCGCTCATGTACCACTGATGGCTTTGTGATAGTTTTTCTAGCGATATATTGTAAAAAAACAAAGTGCAGTTTTGATATGCACATGGGAGAGGAACTCTCTCCTTCTTTTTGTTTCGTTTTTGATTCGTTTTGTTTTGATTCGCAACGTCTGAGATCACTCAAGTTTTTCTCGTCATCTCAAACGTAGATACCTCGGAGAGAAACACCGTGAAGCTTTGCGATCCTGAACATTACGGCGCTTTCCTAAATCAGGTCGGATCAATTCATCTACCGACCGTTCGTTGCCCACAGACTACGAGAGATCCTGGAGACTGCCAGCATAGATGAGTGGAGATACGTTCCGTCGTCGTCCAATCCGGCCGATGAAGGTACCAAGTGGAGTAAAGGATCACATTTCAGCACTGACTGTCGTTTGTTAACTGACTTCATGAAGTAACTGAAGACCACTGGCCGGCTTCTCCAGTATTATCCAACATCGAGAGGGAGGAGGTACGACCCTCTGTTCTATTCCACTTTCCGTATGAATCAGTCATTCAATTTGAAAAGTTCTCGAAGTGGGAGAGGCTACATTGCACTGTAGCATATGTGCTGAGGTTTGTTAACAATATTAACAGTAAGTGGCGCAGCATCTCTGGCGAGTTACACCAGGAGGGGCTTCAGACAGCGGAAGCGGTGATGTCGATTCTCTCAAAGAACAAATCTGTGGCAAAAAATGTTGCGCAAACGATTCTGAACAGCAGTTCTTTGTATCCATTAGTACGAATGTTGGATGAAGACGAAGTTATGCGTCAAAACGAGTGCATTGGAGTTCAATCCAGTGATTCTACCTAGAAGGATTGAAGTTACCACGCTGGTGGTAGATCTGTACCATCGGAAGTAGAAGCATGCAAACCCAGCGAAAGTAGTCAACGAGATCCGTCAATAATTACAAATTCCTCACCTGCGAACAATGGTGCGCAGATGCAGTTGGGAGTATTGGTACTGCAAACTTTGCAGAGCTCATCCGTGCATTCCTCCGATGGCTTCACTTCCAGCAGCTCGTCTTGCTGCCTACAGCCGTCCGTTCTGTTTCGTCGGATTGGACTATTTCGGTCCGTTGATGGTGAAGCAAGGTACAGCAAACGGCAAGAGATCGATCGTCCTTTTCACTTGTTTTACTGTGCGCGCGGTACATCTGAAAGTCATACACAGCTTGACTACATCATCGTGAATTTCTGCCGTACGAAGGTTCATCGGCCGTCGTGGAGCTTCAGTGGATATGTACAGCAATAACGGGACTAACTTTCAAGGTGTTGAGCGTCTTCTACGGGAACAAATCGAACATGGGCTCTCCGCAACGTTCACCACCTCTAATTGTAAAAGGTCTTCATAACACCAGGTTCCCCACATATGGGCGGCACATGAGAAAGGATCCAGTTGATGAAAGCCATCATGGGTGAAGACTACGGGGATGGGAAGCTTGACGAGGAAGGACTAGGGACTTTGGTTGTGGAGGCTGAGAGCGTAGGCCTCACTCTAGGCCTTTGTCATACTTGCCGTTAAATCAGTCCGAAGCGTTAACTCCGAACCAGTTTTTGCTCAAAAGTCGAAGTAGTGCCAACAAACCCAGCGTGCGTGTGCCAGCAGCGGAATCTGCAGAGATCGTGGGTGGATATCCAGCAACTGTTGGAAAAGGTGGCTGAGAGAATATCTTCCAGGCATTCGTCGGCAGCCCAAGTGGTCCGATGAAACGGCGAGGGAGATCAAGAATGGTGACTTAATTCTAATCATCGACGATAGTAGGCGAAGTGAATGGACTAAAGGGCGCCCTTTTCCAGAAAGCTTCTGCTTCATCAGAGTCCAATATCTCTCGATTGGTCGTAGCTCTGGGCAATTTGGCGGGTTTGAGGTTTTTGGTACTATGTTCACTTGTTTTGGTTGGTACCACTCCATCACAGTTCTAGCATAGTGGCATGATGCCAAATCAGGCCAGAACTAAGGTTTTTTTTTATGAAGGGTAGCAATCGCTTCTGCAGACACTCTTTCTGATAGATCTCCTTGTTGATTGTGCCTGTAGTGACGAAAGATTTACTCTTTTTGCCACACGTGCAAATTGCCTGCCACACAAAGTATTTTTTGGAAAATTTCGATGCCTTCTTCGTTTTGAAATGCTCAGCTGTAGCATTTCTGGCCATTTTCATCGTCCATAACAACGCATGAAAACTTCGTCAAATATTCGCAGTTCAAACGTCGAGCCCGTGATTTTGCTGCCAAGTTCTGTTTGGCGTTGTGATTTGGAACTGTTTTTACTCTATGTGACTTAAGTCCCAAACGTTGTTTTGATTTTTGGACAAAACCAGGCGACATCCCTATTTTACGAGCCACCGTTCGAATGGAGAGATTTCTTTTTTTCGTTAATATCCTTTTCACCTTTCGGTCCATGACAGGATCAGGGCGTCCAATGTTTTTGTAACTTTTTGGTTTCCTCTCCACCGTCAAACGTTCCGAAAATGATTTGAGCACATAGTGAACAGTGGATTTAGGTAAATCCAATGTTTTTTCAAGGTCCCGTATTGACAAGTCAGGATTTGCCGTACGCCCGTACAAAATTCACTCGCGCACTTGTTTTTCTTTCGTCGCCATCTTGAATACTAAACATGAAAGGTAAACATCAATCAAAGTCTTTTTCATCATAGACTCTCAGCTGTAACACAGTAAAATTTCTCATTCTTACGTGCAAAATTTCAAAAGTCACAATGATTTGAAGGTGTCCGGAGTAATGTGGATACAGACCTTAATTCCAAGCGGCTACTTTTGTTCATGTTATTCGAGAGAGCTCGATGCTATTAATTTTAGCGATAAAGCTTTTAGAAGACCATTCAAGAAAGGGTTAACATCCATTCTTCTCACGCCAAAGTCACGAGTTCGAATCTTACCCCTGGACAAGTTACGAGCCGAAAGAACGTGAGACACTCGATTCCACGCCACGCACAAGAACTCGGCCTCTCGCAGACTTCAACTTGGCGAATTCTGCATCGAGACTTGGGACTGCGCCCAAACAAGATCCGTCGGCTTCGTTGGGTTTTTGCAGTTAAAGAGAACATGAGTCCTCTTCAGGGCAACTGGACGATTTTCTCAGCATCGAAATCGGTGGAGAATACTTCATTCAGCGTAGACTTAGAGCTAGGAGTTGCTTCCCATCAACTATCGAGTAACTATCTTTGACATTGCTGATAACAACCTCCTCACCATCGTTGTTTGAAATTTAGATGCATTTTTCAAACAAAGTAACTGCTTCAAATTACTTGATTCTCCTACCTAAAGCTCATTCAATAACATAGCATGTTAAATTGAAAATCAAACCCCATCGTGCAACCTGATACTGTACTATCGGTCGGCCTTAACCCGGGAAGAAATTCCTCAAAAAAAATAAAAGACCATCCATGACTAAATGAGCGCCGCTGATCCACATTTGCCGCTTCGTGTGGATTCTTCCGATCGAAGAGGGCGGCAGTGAAAAAACGGAGGCATCGAATTAGTGCAACATAGCCCGCCACCGACCGCCTCTGGCTACGGCGCATGTGCATTGGGTCGGTCGGTCGGTCGGTTGAAGCGCACAGAAAATTGCGCCCTCCGCCCGCTCACTCGAAGGTGCACCCACATTTTTAATTGAAATAAATGATACTTTCTTTGTTGATGCATACAATTTTTATCCTCTTTAGAAGCACACCCGACTTTGACGACGACGACGACGCCGAGTGTGGGGCAGAATGCAATGGTAATGAGCTTTCGGAGTTCGACTTCAGTCTTTTCCTCTCCGGCAGTCGGCAATGGCGAGGCGGCGTTGGATTGGTATCAAAGGAGGAAGCGCACTTTTCTTCTGCCCTATCCATGTTGAACCAGTGAAAGAGCGTGAAAAGCGCTTTTTTGCGTGGTGAAAAATGGGCACGAGCGCCAGCAAACCTCCGGCGAAGAGGGTGAAGGGAATGGGGTGGGTGGTAAAATGATTAGAGCCGAAGCCGATTTGTTTTGAATCCTACTCATGTGGAGCGAAATGAGCGCATTGCACGCGTTAAGGTGCATTAGCTTTATGGCGAGCAAGGATGAAAGCGAAGTTGGTTGTTTGCCGCCGAAGACGCCGTCCGATGCGGGAAGATCGCAACGTCGAACGCTTGGGATCGAGGAGGGAGGCATTTTTTGCATGCCGCATTCGTTGGAAATTAATGAGGGTCATTTTTCTTGGCCGGAAGAATCTGGGCCAAAGGGATGCAAGTCGTCGTAAGGAGATTTCATCGCTGTTTTACGGAAATGTTAGAAATGGTAAGAGCTATCGGTTCAGTCTCATTTGACGTTGGATTCTTCATTATGTTTTATAGTTTATGATTATTTGATGGCTGATTTTTATCTTAAGTTTGTAACATTTATTGGTATTGGTCAATGCAATAAAGTCAATTGATATTTTTCCACTAAAAAGCAATCTGAATTCGGACATTACTGGAAAATCGAATACAGAAGTTCACGATCGCTTAAAGTAAGATTATGCGTTACTGTTCGAGAACTCTTATTTTCTAGTTAAGTTCAATCTTGTATTTAATACCAATGTTTCAAAGCTTCTATGTTATACTATTCGTCTTTTTCTTTTGTATTCTTGTCAGAACACAGTAATTCATCTTGTATGATCCATAATCGTTATCTATCGTCTTTCTTTGTATTCCCAAGTAACACAGAAAACATCTTTTTAGAATGATTTATAATTGATGTAGAAGTAAATGTTCGCTCATCACCATGAGGCACCAAGAGTGCACATTAATGTTTTTTGCTAGAATGAAAAATATGAAGAGAAAGTGTTGAAAGTTCTGTCAGTGTACGGCAGGTTGAAAATCGGACAGATCTTTGAAAAAATGGGCAAAAGGGCATGTGTCCAGTGGTATTCGAACCATGGAGGTCATCTTTTGCCTAGAGTTCCTCTTCCATGCGCGCATCTAAACAGAGTGCACACAATATATCGCTAGAATAACTATCACAAAGCCATCAATGGTACAGCAGCGCCTTCCATACGTCGTCTTTTGCCTGTTGAGGTGGCGGACTTGTCCGTGCCTCGACCTACCCCGCACTCGGATGTTAGGCAAAAGATGACGTCCATGGTTCAAGAACCACCGGACACATGCCCTTTCACCCATTTCTTTTCAAAGATCTGTCCGATTTCCAACCTGCCGTACACTGACAGAACTTTCAACACTTTCTTTTCATATCTTTCGTTCTAGCAAAAAACATTAATGTGCACTCTTGATGCCTCATGGTGATGAGCGGTAGTCGTCACTCCACTCCACGGAGAATACAAAACATAACAATTAAAAAGATTTGTAATTGTTTGTACAGTCATACTTCGATATAACGTTACTTTTTTTACCCCTATTTTTGGCAGTTTAAATTATAAACGTGATTAATCTATCTATATACAGGGTGTTCGGATCCTCAGAGCAAATATTTTCAGGGACGCATATGGTCGAATCTCAAAATATACAGAGTTATTGAACTTTTAATGTTTTGGTACATGTTAGTCTTAAACTGGCTGTAACTCGGAAATTATGTTTCTTAGCTAAATTCTAAATAGCCATACTTCTCCTTGGATGCCCCATTAAGCATGTTTGTCTGAATAGAGTCTGCAAATCCGAAAATATTGTATGCAGGAGTTTATAGGGCCGAGATAAGTTCTTCTGATGGATTGTGGTCCGGAAAGCGTTTTGTAATCGTCCATTAATATACCAAGAATTTCTAAACAATAACGAATTGTAGAGTTTGCAGGCCCGTGGTTTCACGGACGCGGCCTGTTTTGGGTTCCTTTTGGGTTTTTTTTTCTGCTTCCGGTGTGCCTTTAGCCCAAGTCTTTTTTTAGCATGCATGACGTTACTCGACGAGGTCCCTAGTTTTTCCGCAACATCCCGAACGGAAGTCGCTGGTTTTCGCTTGTAGGCATCCCTGATCTTTTCATCGATATCCGGACTAACAGGACCGGATTTCCAACCACTCTTTGGCGCATCTTCAAGCGTACACTGTTCTCTATATTTTCGCTCTGACGCTTACACCCTCTTCCTTGGCCAATTTTCTCAAGGAGAGTCCGCTCACAGTGCACCATTTATGCACGATACTTTGTCGTTTTGATAGGTAACACAAAACTGAGCAATTTTTTGATGCTATGTCGTTCAGAAATGTGCAAAAAAAAGGTCGCAGCCAAAACATGTTGAAATATTTCACTATATTCAAAGTGACCGTTAAAATATGGTGTGCCTATACTTTCTGGAACAGTCGATAATCAAGCAAATGGAACCAAATTTGGCATGTTTTGGAAGGGTATTTAGGGTATATCATACTGACTCGACCTTCTAATTTTGATATATTGTTTTACTTTTCAACCGGTTCAGCGTTTGACACAATCGCACCAATGACATATAACAAAATTGGCGCAGAAGCCGAATTTTGTCGCTCGCGGAATTCCAGGTTCTCGATCTGAACAAAGTAATAAAATAACGCCGCGAAGGGGATGTCTTATGTATTTGCCTTGTGTTGCGTGGATTTCTTTGTCTTATTTTTCAATGAGTCCATTGGAAATAAATAGTCCTAGTCCAATCCTAGTTCAAAGATGGACTTCAAGTGTCCTTCAACCTATTGCTAAAATTTATTTGGGAAGGTTATTTGAAAAGTTGCTTGCGATGTTGTGTACAATGCTTCAACATGATTTGTATATGCCGTCAAAAATCTGTTTTCTGTGCATTGTTTATTTTTGTCTTTGTAGTAGGAAGCTGGCTTAGGGGAATCCGTCCCGAAATTGACCACCCTTCTCAAGTCAAAAGGACTTCCCCTAAGAGCCGCCCTTGTGTTGGACAATTGCACAGCTTATTACAATGCACATGAGCTAAAAACTGTTTTACATCTTTACCCGCCGCTCTTCAACCGATTGATCAGAATATAATTGATGCAGGAAATTCGTGGAGGAGAGTTTGACGAGTGCGAAAAGAAGCTTAATATGAAGGACGTCATATTTTGGGTCGCTCAAGCGTGGGAGGTAGTTCGAACATGCTTTACAATGCCCGTGAAATCGAGGATGAGGATGATGTGCTGCTGTTTGTCGTAAGAGACACGCTGAGCATTGGTGAGAAGATAGCACAGCCCAAAGAAATCGACGAGGAGGATGCCGAATTCGAAACGCTGGAAGTGTTCTTCACAAACATGCTAACGTAGACATTCCCTATCACGGTGACGACACAATGCAGTCAATCTCAACGCAGAGAGAAGCATCAAAATCTTCGCGTTTTGCAGATGATGACGAATATGTAAACGTGCCAGATGAAGCAGCCTTAAATGGGTTCGATCTGTTAATCAGATACGCGGAAGAGAACAACTGGCCCCTGACTACAGAGTTGTCGCTGCATCAGATACACCTTCCTATTTATGTGTTTTAACTCCTCTGTCATAACTGCAATCAAAAATTTATTTTTATTTTGCAACCATGGACCATTTTGATTTTTAATCCACACACATTCAGACATCATCTAAACCACATCAGTGCCAGCGAGAGGTGAACAAAACAGTGAGAAAACAAACAATAGATATGTATAAGTGGTTCGAAAAATAAATTTAATCATTCATGTGGTGGTGAGTGAGTTTGAAGTGTGTCAGATTGTGTTTTAAAGGTGCTAACACATGGTGGCCGAGAGACTTACACCCTGGGTAGTATGGAATAAGCTCATTTCTATTTATACAACCATAGAAGAATACTGCTAAAAGTAATATTCTATGATAAAAAGATAATATGAGAAAAAAAAAATTATTAAATTTAAAAAGAAATTGAAAATTAAAAAAAACAGAAGTAAGAAAGGCTGAAACGCCCTGCTGGGTGAATAACATTGATTGTGCGTTAATTCATAATAGAAAAAAAAGCTAAAATAAAAATTTCTGAAAAAAATTTTGCTCCGATGTAACGCAACGAAAATAAAAATTGAGTTACGTTATATCTAGGTATGACTGTATTATAAATGTATTATAAACGTATTGCAAAACATGTCAAGTTTGGAGCGGTTTGTATTTTTCTTATGCTTTATATCACTTTGACAAACGGTCGAGCTAACAACACTTTTTTTACTGCTGCAAGTGATTAATACTTTATTATTGTTATTAAAAACATGGTTCCATACATTTATAATACATAAACAGGACAAGATTTAATGGGCAGTTCTTTATACTGTTCAAAATACATAACACCAACCTTGTTTTGCAAAACGTGTTCTTTTTTCTCATTTCGATGAATTTGTTGTACAAGATTGTGGTTTCACTCACAACGGATGGCATATCATATCATAGATACTCAGAATATACTTTTCAACAATCTGAGTTGGCTTAGCCAAGAATCAACAAACCTATCACGCCAAGAACTAGTGTTCAAACCCCACGCTTGGCGATGTTACATTTTTGTATGAGGATATATTTTTTTCTATTTTTTTTGTTATATTAAGCCTCACTTTTTGCGCTTATTGAGTCATATTAAAGTATGAAATTAAGTATTTTTCAAAATTACTTTTAACATGTTTTAGTACTTTCAACTTGTTTAATACAAGTTGTGTTCCTTGGGAACGATCTTAAAACCTTGTCTTCTAAATTTCCTGTTACTCCTATCAAAGGTATTCTTTTGACCTTATGATCTCGTTAATCGCTGTTTTCAAATGCCGGGTTTTGACGCATTTATATTAACTTATTATGGCTACTTGAAAAAGCATTTTGAAACCATTTTGCCGGCAGTAAATACATGAAACGGCAAGTTAGCATTGAGGAAAGTCACCAAATGACAACATAGTTTTATAGTAGTTATTGCGAAGATAAATTGGCTTTTTAGAAAAACTTTTATTTCTTTCAATCGCCGTATTGAAATATAAGAAATCATTGTTTGTGGAAAAATAAATACACCAAATTTTAAATGTAATGCATATTTAGGGGGGATATACAGTAAGACCGAGAATAAAAACTCATATTTGATAAAAAAATTTCAAGGGGAAGTTTTTACTCAAATCAATCGAAACTTTTTTACAATTATTAGTGTATCCATGAAGTATACAAACATATTTTTTTCAATTTTTTTTTCAACAAAATGGCGCCCGTTAGAGTGCGTTGAAAAAGTCGTTGTATTTTGATCTTAAACCTTCTAATCCAAAAACATTACATTTATTCCGCTTTTCTATCAAATTTTTCCATATTTAATAATAAAGTATTACAATAAATTTTAATTCATCTAGAAGGTAGTACTATAATAAAAAAATCCTGTAAGTTTCAGCTTAATCAAATAATTAGTTTTCGAGTTATCACACCCAAAAGTTGAAATTGTAGCAAAAAATGCAAAATTGCAATTTTGCAGTTTTTGCAATCATATCTTGAGAAATCCGCATGATTCTGAAAAGGCAAATTTGCCCATCATGTTCCACAAAGCTTTTATGGTATAAACAAAGCCATGCAAAGTGTGTGCAAGTGGTTATCGCTGTGTGCCTAGTGCCTCGACAATCGCAGCAACCGTTGGGTTTTTGTTCAACCGTCAACAACTTCTCAATATGGGTGAGACAATGGCACAGAACGCCGCTACGCCATATTCCACTGTTGCTATTCCGCTGTCAAGTGTTCTTTTATCTGCACTCGTCATCACACTCCTATCGCCCTCTCATCAAGTCACCATGCGGTTTATAAAATAAACGAAGCCATGTAAGTGTGTGCGACGAAATTTGCTTCATTGTTGTAACGTTGAGTGCCTCAAAACCGAAGAAACTGTAGGACTTTTATTCCATTCACCTCAACTTGTTGTGGTGACTGGATGGTTACAATGAAGAGCCGTCATGCTGACGGTCGCGGTTCGACTCTCGGTAGCGGATGGTAATCTTTTTTTTTTTGTGCGCCATTGAATTTACTACTACTAATCAACTGTACAACATCACGCACACATTGAATTTTTCTAATCGAATTGATGTGTTGCTTTTTTGCCCACGACCAATGTTGCTTTCTTTCTCCAAGTTGCGATCCATTACGAGAAATGAAACCAAATCATGCGAAATTGCATTACAATCTTGCTTTTTTATTTTGGGTGCACCGGCATAAACTTCGAAAATGCAGTTTTGAGAAACACGCGTTGAAAGTTTTTTTTTTTTATTATCTTTTTTTGAGTGGCTTTCAGCCTCCTGGGCTGGTTCGCCACTTGCGCGCTTGAAAGTTTAAATTATCGGTGTGCGCGCGAAGAAGGCGTCTTCAAAAAACGATATAACGAAGCACTTGGAGTTCGAATTTCGAAAACAGGGTTTTAGGAGCGTATTCTATGGGAATTTTCCTAACTTTTTATGCAAAAAGAAAAAAAATTAATTTTTTGGTCATCCTTACTGTATATCCCCCCTTAACTGTAGATCGTAGACCAATTTCAGCATTTTTTTTAGATAACCTGAGGGCCTGTTCATAAACCACGTGGACTCATTTTTGAAAATCTCAGACCACTCCTCCTTCGTAGACTTTTCTCCATACAATTTTCTGAATTTTTGTATGTTGCGTAGACTTTGGTCCAATCCCCCCAGCCCCCCCCCCCCTAGAAAAGTCTTCGTGGTTTATGAATAGCTACTTATTGAATTTATTTAATTTTCAGGAAAGTCATGATTAATTTATCGAATCTATTTCTTTCAATTTTGTTATTGTTGTTGTAAACTCGCATAATTTCCGAGGCGCATTGATTTTCAGCTCTTATCGTGCCAACATTCACCATAAAATAAAATACGCATATGATTTGGAGCACGATAATCTATAGAAATCTCAAATAATTTTAGACATTTTGTAATCAAACAAAATTTCCCACAACCTTTGAACTTTTTTCTTAGATATTATTTACTATAAAATGAATCAGAAGAACAGAGAATTGAACAAAACAGAACAACAACAACCAATCACGATATCACAGTGAAGTTTGACAGCTGTGGCCATTTATCCTCATGCTGGTTTTGATGGCAGCCAATAGGTTTTATGAAGGTTCACAAGTGGTCATTTTTGAACTAGAACATTTTCAAAATCTTAATGGTCCTATAAAAATTTTATTTATTTGATTTCAAAATCGTCTTTAGAGTGGGCCACTTTGCTGTTTGGCTTTAAAGATGCAGAGAGGAGGTGTTGGTAGACAAAATAGTTTTGAATGTAGTTTCATAAATAAAGCCGGGAGGTGTGCTAAAGGGTGTATTCGATAAAAATGGCACACAGAAAATCTTCTGTAACTTTTGAATAGTATGAGTAAAAAAGAATCAAATCACAATCAAAATCCAGGGGCGTCCCACCGGTGGATTGCTAAAAGGATTGGAATTGCAAATAAAACTGTGTCTCGTGTAATAAGAACCTTAAAGGAGCGTCTAAGTGTCTAAAGGAAGGAAGTGGTCGTAAAAGTGGTCCAATGGACAGTAAAATGGCCAGGAAAGTCGTACAACAATTCAAGAACCGTCCAAACATGTCAATTCGAGTTGTCGCTAAAAAGTCTAAGGTGTCAGTCGGTTTTGTGCAAAAAACCATGAAGCGTGCTGGGTTACATAGTGCAAAAAGCCCCAAACCGGAATGAAAAACAAAACATCACTGCGAAAACCCGTGCCCGGAAACTTTACACGAAGCTGCTCACCAAATCCGGTTGCATCGTGATGGATGACGAAACATACGTCAAGGCCGACTTCCGTCAACTTCCTGGGCAAGAATATTTCGTTGCCAAGTCGAAGTTCGATGTTCCGGAGGATGTTCGAAAGAAGAAACTATCGAAATTTGCAAAGAAGTTTCTAATCTGGCAGGCGATTTGCGGATGTGGTGAAATAAGTGCTCCCTTCATCACTTCCGGAACAATAAACGGTGCGATTTACACGGAAGAGTGCCTTAAGAAGCGTCTCTTGCCATTCATTAAGAAGCACAAAGGATCAACTCTGTTTTGGCCTGATCTAGCATCCTGCCACTACGCTCGAAACGTATTGGAGTGGTACCGAGCCAACGGGGTCAATTTTGTGCCAAAGGATATGAACCCACCAAATTCACCGGAACTTCGTCCAATTGAAAAATTCTGGGCAATTATGAAAACGGAACTTCGCAAACATCCCAAAACTATAAAAACAGAGCTAGGATTGAAGAAAATTTGGGTAAAAACAACAAAAACACTGGGAAAATCGGTTGTACAAAATTTGATGGGTGGAGTGAAAAGGAAGGTGCGGGCATTCGGGATGGGAGACGAAATTGAATAAAACAAATGTTGTAAATCAAAACTCATTAGTAATTCTGCATTCCCTGAAAATTTCAAGAAAATCCGATAATCAGTTTAATTTTGATGAGTATATATGTGTGTGCCATTTTTATCGAATACACCCTTTATACGGCTGGAATTAAACTAAAATTGTTACTTGGGAGTGGTTTTTATAAAAAAATTGAGGCAACAAACAAATAGAAGATAATCAAAGTACATGTGGATGAAGAAACATTAAATGCATGTAGCATTACGTCACGAATACATCACTCTGGTGTGAAGCGTTTTTACCAAATAAACAAACAAACAAATACATATGTGCTCCTAGTAAAATGAGTCCAGATTTAACCTTTTTCTCTGTTTTGATTTTGAAAATGGACACCTGTTTCTCAAAAAAAAAATATATATGAACGAATTCATTAGTTTACTTTATATAAATGAAAATGAACAAATGACTGAATTCACGTTTTTTTGAATATTTACTACTCATATCTAAAGAACGCTCGCACTTTTCTCTTGATCTTCTCTACGAAAGTTATAGTGAAAAAATTTCACTGTAGCTTTTCGTAGAGCTGCCGATCAAATTTTCTTGAAGCAGACAACTGAGCTTGTTTACTCTCCATTTTTCATAAAACTCCGCTGAATCATTGCCCAGTATCTTTCGATAGGACGCAGTTCAGGGTAGTTTGGGGGATTTTGGTATTTTCGTCAAAACCCACTTTTTCCTGCTTGGTCATCTCCAACGTAGCAAAAGTAAAGCGAGCCAAATGTGGCCAAAACCATGGAGGTTCTGCTTTCGGTAGAAGGGTAGAAGCCGTTTTTAGCCGCATTCTTTTCTGTAATTTTCATTGCTGATTTTACTGGTTGAGAAATATGAAGAACTCTACAAGCCACAGGGGCAAATGGCTCGTCACTCTAAAAAAAATCCTAAATTTTTCGGTTGACAGGCACATCTGTCCTCTGCTTAGCGTTGAAAAATTGCGGTCCCAGAAGTGTAGTGGCAATCAATTTGACGAACGTCTCGTTGTTCATTCAAATGTACCGGTTCGGCTTTTGGAGGAGAACGTCATACAAGTTCCGTGACCATATTTTTGAAGAAGCTTTCTGTGAATTTGGTCTTTGGGTGCTTTCTGATTCGTCTACGACTACGTCTTTGTTTTCTATGCTGAGGTGCAATTAAAATAAAAAAAAAACTCATTATGATCGCCACGAAAAGAGGTCAGGTTTTGAGCGTTTACATCTCATTCATTTCTCAAACATATTTCAGAATTTTTGCACCAATCGACTGAAAATATTTCTACGCATTAATTTCAAAAGAAAACAATGTTAATTTTGTGCCACATAATACTGAAAAATTCACAAATGTTAAGCCTTGTCTTAGAAACTATATTAACCCCAAATTAGAAGAAAAATTAATATTTTTAATTTAATTCCAACTACCTTTGGTTATCTTGACATGGATCTCAGGATAAGCAAAGGTAGTTGGAATTAGATGGAAAATACTAATTTTTCTTCTGAATTCTAGTTACAGGTATTCCACTAAACAGCTTAAACTCTCTAGGATATAATCACCCCTTCAGGCCTAAGGCATCATATATGACCCCTAAAGAAATTGGTTTAATAAAATCACATTAAATTAAATTATTTGTTCTACAGCAATTATTCTATCTGGAATATACAAAAACTCATATGAGCTTAAGGCCGAATTGATGACCTAGAACAAACTTAATATGAAGAAGGTCAGGAAGGGAATATAAATGCTTTGTTGATAGTATTAAGTGTTGTTCTAGAATATGGTACAAATGCATACGTATTATAAACTTTTTGCTTTTTGTGATAAACGTTAAATATTTGTATATTTTTCTGGGATGTTCTAGGTTATCCAATATCCCCTGGGGTCCAAACTTCAGATCTACAGTTGTAACAGTAGAGTTTAGGGCTATATAAGGTTATTATGTATATGTATTCAAACATATTGAATGATCCTTTTGGAAGGTCAACAGTCATTATTTGCTAATTTTGTGATGTTCTAGGTCATCAAAACTGTCCTTGAGTTCAGAACTTAGGATCTACAGTAGTAACTAAAGCTTTTTGGCCTATCAAAAATAACGCTCAGTATTCAACCATATTCAGTGAAGTTGTAACAGTAGGTTTTTGAAGTACGAAAAGGAACCATATGAATTTGAAAATATTAATTGAATAGTTTAGAAGGTCAACAGACATAAGGCGACAGCCTTGAGACATTCGAGGTCATCCAAATTGTCCTTAAGATCAAAAGATAAGATCTACAGTTGTAACAGTAGTGTTTTGGGCTATATTAGGTGACTTTTTGTATTCAAGCATATTCATAAATCTTGTAAAAATTTCTCATCACCATATGAGCACGATGAAGCGCACATTATTTTGCCAGTCAATGTGGTGGATTCGTTCCTGTCTTGACCTACTCCACATGGGGATGCTTGGCAAAAGATTGTGTGCTTGTTTCGAAATACTACCTCACAGTTGCGCTCCGCTCAATTTTTTTTTCACACTTGCCCTCCGCACAATTTTAAAAACTACTTCTATTCAATTTTCACAGCCTGCCGTGCGCTAACTGAACTATCAATACTTGAATCCTAGAGGGTTTGAGCTGTTTAGTGGAATACTTGTAACTATAAATTAGAAGAAAAATTAGTAATCTCCATTTAATTCCAACTACCTTTCGCTTATCTCGAGTCGAGTTATAAGTACGAGACACTGAAGAAGTCTGCACATTGTAGA
>JASCZW010011080.1:0-33480 GCA_034211315.2 Aedes japonicus | reverse complement strand
GAATAGTCTACTTCTAGCCTTGAAATGAATAAATGACCATATTGGCCATTCCGGAGCAATCCAGATGCCGCGAAGGAACACTTTAGGAGGGAAAAAATACTAAGTTTCCGTTGTTCAAACTTCGTGGTTTTTCATGAGTAGTCTACTTCTAGCCTTGAAGGGCTTCAAATGGTGAGTTGACCACTTCGAAGGAGGGTGCGACCGACCTCTGGTCCTCACAAGTTACTACCTCACGCCTCCACGAGGTCCTATATGATCACAAAAGACTGCCAGCTGAAACATGGAGACGCTGGTTGGCGTAGCCTGAACAATGTTGTCAATCTGACAATAGCAGAAGGTGAGGGTGCGACCGGTAAATCATATCATAATTTTCCATTCTCATATCTTTCAGGTCTTCCAGGTCATCATTGTAAAAAAAATAACATTTAAAATTCATTTCACATGGCTGTCATACATTGTTTAAATTTTCTGGCTAATAATTGTTCATTACCATCACTATTCATCTCTTTCATCATCATTACCATTTTTATCATTACTTGGGTTCTCGTGATTTATATATTAACATTAAAATAATTTTATAATTTCTATCAAACAGGTTATATATATATATATACTTTTAATTACTATGTCTTATTTGTCCAATTATTATTTTGATCCTTTCTCCTTCTCTTATGATTTAGAAGTATCAAGTTGCAACGGAATCTGTGGTAAGCTTTTGCACTTATTACTGAATGTATTTTTCATTTCCGATTTGCGAATGGGCATATTATATAAATCTGAGCTGATCTGATTCGTGTACGCGCTGTGGTGGCATTTGGCTGGTGTCTGATTTTTACAATTCAATTTTTGTCATTACCACCTCATAGCACTGCACAATATCATTATATTTGGTGATATTGTTTTATTGATTTTGCTCCCAGATAATTTAAATATACTTATTGTTTTGTATGTCCATTTGTCTATACACTTAACTTTCAATCAGATTCCCTGTTTTCAGGAGCAACTCTTTACTAGAAACAATAACTATTAAGTTGTACAAATAAAAAGACAGCAGTTGTAACATCAATATCAGTAACATCTCTTAAACGTAGTGACTATGGCAAGACTCAATTAAAAAATGTATAAATGATGGACTCTGAATAATTTCAACAAATTTATCAAACTTTATCAGCTTTTTTTTGGTTTATTGCTGCTATCGCTGAAAACGAACGAAAACATGCTTAAGCGTGGACCCACAGAACTCCTCACATTGATTATTTACAACATTGCATTTCAGGATCAATCGACGAAAGAAGATCATATATAATAGATATGAATGGTTGTAGTATTTTTCATTTACATAAATATATACACTATTATATAAAAAAAAAAATCCTGGAATGGGAGGGACCATCCGAGGCACCGACAGATTGAAGCACTCTGGATTGGAGGGAGGTAGAATGCCAGCTCCCCATTACTGCTGGTTGTGAATAGAGGCGGGATCACTTCTCCCCTTTACTCTGTTCTGCAAACTATTAACGTGGCAGGAAATTGACATTCCCACTTCTCCCATCAAGTGTAATCATGATGCCCTCACGTTTCCCCCATGTTCTGTGTGTATGTGGCTTATGTAAATGGCCATTGTATCTGTATATATGATGGCACAACAAATAATTGATCACCTGTGTACATGTATAATAATTATCTAGAATGTGGTACGCTTGTATATTTTCGTCATTTCAGCGATAACAACAATAAACAAAAAGCTGACAAGATTTGATAGAACTGTTGACCAATGCGGAAAAACACCATTATTTTTAGTGATGCTACCACTGTCACAACTGATATTGATATTGATGTTACCAACAGCAATTCTTTTTTTGCTAGCATATGGTGTATTTCTAGTAAATTCTTTAAACAAAATAATTGAAAATTAGGCTTCTGAATGAACATACAAAACATTCATCAATATAAGCTAATATCACCAAAATATATTTAATATTATTTATTAATTTTGCTCGAATATAATTTAAAACATAACTACTTGTTTTATATATCCATTTATCTACTACTTCTTTCAATGTTCCTGTTTAGAAGACGCTCCTTATAAAGCAATAACTATTAAGTTACAAAAAATATGAAAAATTGCTGTTATATATCTCTATAATCATCAATAATGACTGGCAAGACTCAATTAAAATATATAAATGATAGTTATACAAGATAAGGCTTTCTCGGGCACATCGAAAGCTTTATCTTTTGGTTTATTACGCCTTTCTCGCTGGCAGGCTTAACATGCGCCGCGTGGAAAAAAGCCCACCTGGGCCTCCTCCATTGTTCTTCAACGGCATTCCGGGATCAATCAGCGAAAAGATCATATATAATAGACGCGAATGGTTGTGAAAAGCGGCATTGTTTTCGTACGCTCGTCTTTTTTATACTGTTATACCGAAAATCGGCGGGAATACGGAGGGACCATCCAGGGCGCGATTAAACGCTCTGGATGAGGAAGTGAATACTGCTCCCCGAGAAGCTAACGGTTTGTGAATGAAGCGGATCTTACCCCGCCGCTTTGGGGCATCCTATGTTAGATAGCTTCCTCGTTTGGCCAGATGATCCAATCGTGCCGCCGATACGGAGAGTTGCTTTATGTCCCTGCCGGATACGTATGGAGGTGATCTTGCCCTGTCTATCCACCCAGCCCGTTTACGGCCCTTCGCACTAATGTGCTTATGGTCTGAGTGATAATCGGTGGTTATTAAAGATGATCCAAGTCTAACAGCGAGAGAGAGCTCACTGCGCAGCATCAGACTCAGTTTCCGTGCTACAATGGGGTGCCAGTACATATCATCGCCACATGTATCCATCGCCCGGTAGTCTGCTGCTAGCCTTCAGAAATGCACCAGCCTGACCATATTATGGCCCGTTCATGGAAAAAACGGCGCGACTTCGCGCCGCAGCTTGAATGATATTCTCTTGTGCTATCGGTGATTGGCTTCAATCAGGGGATCAGGGCATGGTACATACAGGGATTCAATCATATTTGACCAAAAGAGCGGTCCTACGCGAACACAAAAGGTTCAGATTGTGACGGCGGTTATTTTTATTAGTAGGGAAAGCAATATCTGGGGTGCCTACTAAGGTTGATTTTCTGATAAATTTGCTACTATCACAGTCATGCATTGTTCTCGGATCGACAAACAAAAGACTTGAATCTTCAAATGTGTTTCACCGAGCAGTGATGTAACGTGACTGGGTGGCAACCGAGGATAGATGATCTGGAGCAATTGTCATCTCGAATCCAATCAGGATTGTGTATAGCGAAGAAAATTATGCAGAACAATTGGTGAGCGAGGAAGAGAGCGGGCGCTAGTACAAAAAACACACTGGTATACTAAAAAATAACCTGGCAATTTTCACTACGTTCATTATGACAAATTTTCCTTCACGGGTACATGACGTGATTGCTGCAAGGCTTGAGTTTCCCAGCATATTTACATTTTGCATTAACCACACAAATATAGCCACCATAACGGATCAAAGAAATATTGGCACCTTCAGCCTCAATTTACACTTCATTTTTTTTCTAAAATATTTTTGGCAAATTTACTATTCTTCCATTTGCCAAATTCCGTTTCAATAATGGTTCAATAACCGCAGATCGAAAAAATCAAAACAAAAGATGGTATCTCCGATTTATTTAGAGTCATATGATTGATTTACAAATCGATACATCGGACCTATAAGAATAGACCAATTCAATATCTCAATCGCTAGTTCATATGTTTTGCTGCAATACCATGGGTTGTTGTTTGAGTTATCGTTTTAATTGAGACGGGAGCTCGACGACACAATCAATTCAACGCAGCTTTTGGGAACAATTTTAACGTATACCGATGTTACCGAAGCCAGAATGAGACAACAGTAAATGTCGTTTCGGAGGAGTTCTTATTGCTGTGCATCATCGGTTTATCAAGTAGCAGTGTTGAAGTGTCCAGCGGACGAAATTGCAAGCAGGTATGTGTATCGATGAAGTTGGTTCCAAACGACTTTTGCTTTGGCCATTTATGTTCCTCCAAACAGTAAGGATCTCAGTATGCTGACCAGGCGTGCATTGATTCGATCCACGAGCTAGTCAACGGAGCTCTGACAACGATTGTCTACTGGTATGCGGTGACTATAATCAACCTGGAGTGACCTGGAATTTTTCTGATGGCGAATTCAACCCGTGAACTCTATATCTTATCGAGAGGACTAGCACGATCTTGATTGCTGGTATGGATTTCTTCAACGTGCATCAAAAATCTCAGCTGCACAACCACCTAGGACGCATTCTCGATTTGTTCTTTAGCCCAATGGATCTTCCCTGTTCAAATCTCGAGTTCTGTTTTACCACTCTTACCGGTCGCCATATCACCTGCCTGGTTGTCTGTGTACCATCTTTAGTTGACGACGATGTACCATCGCACGCAGGGTGAATGAGAATGTTGTGCAGGCGTTAGACTATAACAAAATTGACTTCGATGCTCTTTGGGATTTTCTTTCTGTCATTGACTGGAATGCTCTTTTGCTGGACAAAATGCTGATGAAATGGCTCGAAATGTTGTGCGCTATACTAAATGACTGGATGAGACACGAATGTTCACTCATCGTCGTCCCGCTGTTTCTCCTCCATGGAGCTCTGCTTTGCTACGAAACTAAAACGAACACGAAATGCTTCACAGCGTAAACTCCGGCGATACCGTTCCCTGGCAAATAAGCGTAGTTTTCACTTCGCGGCATGTAATGAGTACCGTAAACTTAACTCGTCACTCTACAAATCTTACACGTTTACGCGGGTATCCGACTCACTTGAGGCGAAACCCCAAGAGTTTTTGGAGTTATGTATGGAATTCAAAGAGGAAAAATACGACTACCGCCAGCTAACGAGTTTTGAATGATATTGGAAACGTCTACCAGTAAGGAAAAATGTGAAATTTTTGGTACTCATTTTTCGTCAGTGTTTGCTGCGGAAGAAGTGTCTAACCCGAGTGAACTTAACTCCGCTGTTTTTGGACGTTCCATTAGCAAGATTGCCTTGTAGACGTGGATATTTTGAGATAACGCCCTTGATGGTAAATAATGCCATCAAAGAAAATAAAATATTACATTCTCGCCTGGACCGGATGGTGACTTCCGTCTTCGGTGTATTGTCGCACCAATGGAGCTCTTGTCGAGGCCGCTCTGCAGGATCTTCAACAAATCTTTTGCCGAATCCAAATTTCACCAGTCTGGAAGGAGTCTTTGATGGTTCCGGTACACAAGAAAGGAGACAAACGTGACGTCGAAAACTACCGGGGAATCACTAATCTGTCAGCTGCCTCTAAATTGTTGGATTATGGTGAGTGGTTTCATTCTCGAGCGCACCAAATGCTACATCTCTGGCGATCAACATGGTTTCATGCCTGGACGTTCGGTTACCGCAATCTCTTAGATTTTACCACGACCTGTTTTGATCAATTGGAGAAAGGGGCACAAGTAGACGTCGTCTATACTGATCTAAAGCAGCGTTTGATACAATCAACCACTGAAATTCTGCTGGCGAAGCTTTCAAAACTCGGCACATCGGAAAGATTGACATCATGGCTGTGCTCGTATTTACAGCAGACAGGGCTCTGCGAGTAAAACTTGATACAAACGCTTCCTGTTGCTTTACGAACTCGTCAGGAATTGATTCCCACAGGAAGCAACCTTGGACCGCTGCTGTTTGTTTGTATAGCTTCAACGACGTATTGCTTCTACTGAGGAGATGGCTGCAGGCTTGCGTATGCTGATGACTTAAAGCTGATTTTTGTGGTACGGACTGCCGAGGATTGTACTCGTCACTCATCTTCGGAATAAACTTATGATCAGCATTCCAAAGTGTATGGTAATGTCGTATTACCGCATCAAGCAGCCGATTGTTTTCGACTATACCATCAATGGCGTTGTTCTACATAGAACCGACCAGTTCAGCGATTTGAGGTGTTCTACTGGATCATAAATTGTCGTTTAACCTCCACCGCTCTGCTGTGATTTCTAAGGCCTAATCGCCAGCTGGGGTTTGTGTCAAAAATCTCCAGAGACTTCACTGACCCGTACTGCCTGAAAGCTCTCTATTGCTCACTTGTACGACCGATCTAGAAAATGCCGCCTTGGTCTGGCTTCCTTATCAATTGACTTGGAGCTTGGGGATAGAAACAATACAAGCGCAGGTTTATCCGGATGGCATTGCGTAATCTACCATGGCGTGATCCGCAAAATCTCCCGCCGTATTCAGATCGCTGCAATCTGCTGCAATTGCATACTTTGGAACGCCGACGAAAAAAATCAACAAGCGGTTTTGTTGCTAAACTTCTTAATGGAAGGTCGACTGCTCGAGGCTTCTCTCTCAACTGAACGTCGAGTTCCTCCGAGAACATTACAGGTGTGTACTCTTCTTCAAGCCCGATTCCATCGAACAGCGTTTGGAAACAACGAACCTCTAACAGCTATGATGCGAGCGTTTACGACTGTCGAAGAATTGTTTGAATTTGGCGAATCTTCAGCTCTACTTTTGGCTCGTATTCGCAATGTCCGTTTTATTCGGTTTAAGTTTGTGTCATGTAGACAATAAGTCGATGAACTAAATTAAATAAATAAATAAATAAATAAATAAATATGTAAACAAAAGCAACTGAAGTGGCATTCACCTTTAATTTGTACCTGCCTTGTCGCCGCCTTACACATCGTGACTAAACATGACCACTTCCGGCGCAGATTCCTTGTTGCCGATCGAATTTAAAGTGGCAGTACCAGAAACTAAAAATTAGGACTCTAATAAGCATTTTGACTGCAAAGACTTTAAATTTGGTCATATAAATTTTCCACAATTTGAATCAGAAATCCGGGTTAATATGACCCGAAACACCTTATTCGTCACAAAATGTTAACACTCAAGGAAGGTTAAACTAAACAAACTAAACAAAGATATCCGAACTCAGTATTCGTTGTCTGCAACTCTTATTTCTAATACAAAAGATAAACCGATGTGTCTAAAATTACGGAGAATGGCATTAATGTTGAGTTGAGCCAAGATACTAGGCGAATCTATACAATCGGTTAGCACTTTTTGCCCAATCAAAACCCTTTTCAGTTGTCGTCTCCTGCTCGATGTGTTCATTCTGTTCTGATACGGAGGGAGATCGGAAGGATCAGGGCAAGGCAGAAACAGCAGCGCAAAAAGAACCAACCGAGACTGCACAGCTTCAACCCTTGATGTGCAGATTCCAGTATACGAACTCCGCACTACAGCAGCATACTCCGGAACGGATCGCACAAACGAGCAGTACAACGCACAACGTAAATAGTATGGGTCTCTGAATTTGTGGACAATTCTAAAGATAAATTCCAAGTTATCTTTAGAGACTACAAACGAGTAATGCTCTCTAAAAGTGGTTTCGTGCCGAGATATACTCCAAGGTCTATGATCACGAACACTCTTTCCATATATTCACCGCCAATGTTCTACTTCCATGTGGTTGGATCTTTTTTGCAAGTTATTGAGATCACCAAGCATTTATCATACTGATGGTTAACTGATACTGATCATAAATTCCACACCATTCCGTAAACACGTCTACGAACCAGTTGAGTTCCCGACAGTCTTCGATTTAGATAACAACACGATTGACTTTCAAATCAGCTGCATGCAAGAGCCGACACTCTCGTGAAAGTACGGCGCACATATCGTTAAAAATCAGGGAAAATAACAGTGGGCCAAGCTTGCTTCCATGAGGAACACCGGAGGAGTTTGAAAAATAGCAAGACTGGGCTGTCCCAACTTTCACAGCCAACCCAAGCGATCTAACCCATCGGTCAATAAGTCCATGGCCCAACTACCAGATGGCGCTTCTAATAAAATATCTAATGATTTTCCAAAGTACCAAGCTACAAAGATTACTGCCTGAATTGCATGACGTTTGGTTTATTATTTATCGAGTTACAGTGGTTTAAGTGACGCTGCTTTTGTAATTCTTAAAAACGGTGGATTCAAAGCAATTTTGTGTGTTGATTTGCTTTTTGATGGGAAAAAACACCGTTCAAGCCCAAGCTTGGCTTGAAAAATGTTATCCGGACTCTGCCCCATTGGAAATGACCATCAAACAATGGTTTGCCAATTTCAAACGTTGTACGGACACCGAGATGCTGAACGTCCTGGTCGGCCAAATGAAGCAGTTATTCCGGAATATATTGGAAAAAAAACGCTGAAAATCATCATGGGCAGACGCAAAATGAAAATGCAAGAGATAGCTGACACTCTTAAGCTACCAAAGGGTAGTGTTAACACCATCAAACACGAACATTTGGGTATGAAAAAGCTGTTTTCCAAATTGGTGCCGCGTTTGTTTACACCAGAGCAAAAGCAACAACGAGTATGGCGTCATGTCAATAGACGCTGTATTGAGGGATTTCGCATGCGAATTTTAGCCGTCAACTACTTGGATCTCGGAAAACAATCGTACTAGGACAAGGTAATCAGCTGATGACTTGTATTTAACTAAGGTATGCGACAATCGAGTTATTGCATTCAATTGACTAGCTTGTGATACTTGGGATAATCAACACCGACTATAATATCAGTTTGTTGGATCATTTGAAGGCTGCAAGGATATGCCCATGTCACAAGTCAATAAAAACACCGCTAAAAGGTCGAATTGGGTTTCAAATTGCTACCGCACCCACCGTATTCTCCAGATCTGACCCCCAGCAACGACTGGCTCTTCACAGAACTCAAAAAAGATGCTCCGTGGAAAGAGATTTGGCTCAGATGAGGAAGTGATTGTTGAAACTGAAGCATATTTTGAAGGTCTCGATAAATCGTTCTACACCGGTGGTAACCAAAAGCTAGAGAAGCGTTGAAATGATTGTATAACTGAGTGATACAGTTTGTCATCTTGTTTACGCACGTTTTTTTAATAATAATTTGTTAAAATCTTTTGGAAATACTGTTGATCTGTGCATCCTCCAGAAACCTACCGAATCTGTTCCATTCATATCATCTTGCTGTGGAGCTTCACCTCAAACCAGTATGGAGAAACAACAATGCGGGGAATGCCAGCTAGAAATCAGCGACCTCGAACCATTGCACAGTGGGCAAAAATGGAACCAAAATCCTATTAATTTAGACGGCGCAGGGTTGGAGTCCTGAAAAATAGCTTTTCATATGAGAAATAATGCGGGAAAACGAATGGTGTTAGTCTCATTTAGGATTGACCACAGTAAGTGTCCCATTTTGCCCATTTCTCCCTTCATTTTGGATGCAAACTAGATTTATTACTTTCACTTTTTTTAAACACTATTTTTTTAAAAAAACTTTTTTGAGCGTATTAGTAGAACGATTGTGATTGGGAAACTAGGAGAATTTAAAATTTAACACTTCATTTGATCACTTTTTAAAAAAATCAAAAATTAAAATTAAATTTTCGCTAGTAATCGCGAGCAAATTCCATTTAATTCCATTATGAGCAGATTTATTACTCAAAAATAAAACTTTGTACTATTATATTGCACCCAAATGCACTGTAAATTAGCAAAAAAACCTGAAGAACTATAAAAGGCGGAAGGCTATAAAAAAAACACAGCAGGGTGTTCAAGCTCAATCCATTGGCGATACTTGTACCGGACGGACGACGCAAGGATGGATTACGACAATTACTAGCGCCGATCTTCAGAACTGCATGGTGCATGGTATATTAGTTTATTCATGATTGAGGGGAAATCGGGTAAAATTGACTCTTTCCTGAGGTCAACCCTAAACGAAACCTTCACCATTCGCCGTCTAAATTAATGGGCTTTTAGTTCCATTTTTGCCCACTGTGCATTGTGTTGTGGTTTTTGTGAAGTGTATTTCCACATTAACGAGCAGTGCTGTGGTCTGAATATTCGGAATATGAAGGAACCGTTATCGTCTGGGAAGATGATGTTCATCTGCCATTTCTGTCGTGAAATACCGGAAGGCCGTTCTATTTGTCGCTACATCGCTGAGGATCAAACGAAATCGCCTGCGCTCGCATTTCTGCCTGTACAGGTTCAGCAGCCGCATGATGTTGTGGCCGAGCTAAGCAAAACAGACGAAAGTTTATCAGTCACACCACAACGGGGGCGTTCCATAAGTGCTATTCAATATTCATAAGTGCTACTCCAGTTTGGCCTCGACTGAATGCGAAATGTCGTCAGGAGGATCGACCCAATTTTAACGCACCGGTCACGGAAGGGACAAAGACAATTGATTTAACTGATCTCTCCGTTCTCTACATCTCGGTTGCTGCCCGCCGGTGAAGATTTGGTTATATCTCTCCCGTTTGAACCCACTCATAATTGATGATGACGTGCAAAGTGTTGTTTCACGCTGCCTGAGCACAACAGACCCCATCGACGTGTCATGGTTGGTTCCCAAAGGATAGGATATGTCCAACCTGACATTCATGTCATTTAAGGTTGGTTTGGATCCGGATCTGACCTTGCTTTATGGCCTTCTGGATTGGCAATTCCGCGATTTCACCTTCGATAACAACTCATCTATCGACGATAAGCTCTCCGGGCCGCGACACTTCAAAGCAGGCACCAAGGAAGCCCCTGAACCGCCCAGCCCAGTCGTGCTTTCAGCTGACATCTGCCATCTTCACCGTCCCGAACTTGCGGCTGGTGATGGTAGAGGGGGCTTCCGGCCTGCAACCTCAGGCAATATGATTTTGATTTGGAAATTTTGGTACCTGAATCCGCTTAGATCAGAACGTTTGTGGGTTGAGGACCAAAATCGACGCGTTCTTTCTGACAGTCTCGGAGGAAGAAAATGATATGATTGTATTGACGGAAACGTGGCTGGACGATATTATCCATTCGTCGCAACTTTTAGGATCATTACTCAATGTCTACAGAACTGATCGATCCCCGCTAAATAGTCATAAAACACGTGGCGGAGGGGTCCTGATTGTTGTTTCAACTAGGCTAAACAGCTATCTCAGCTAGTCGCCCATTTCTGGATTTGGATTGTTCTGGAGCTTCTACGAAACACACTTAACGTGGGCGTAGTCTACATTCCTCCCGATCAAAAAAAAAAAAACGATTGCACAATCATCCGTGATCATGTGGATTCGTTAGGCTCAATATCATCTCAACTGAGCTCTCACTCTCCTGTGCTCTTATTCGGCGACTACAACCAAACTGGATTACAGTGGCGCTTGGCCGGCAACGACATTCCTATGATCGACTCCTTGTTATTGTTGATTTCCATGGATTCACTCACCTTGCTGAACCGAAATAGGTGCTTGTTCGATCTTACTCTGCCAGTCGAACCACTAATTGATCTAGATGCCGACCACCCTGTTCTCGTCGTGTATTTCAGCCTACTTTCAGCCCGTTGATTCATTCGACAACCCACTACTATTTCATGGCATATTCTGAAGCATCAAAGGCAAATATTTTTTGTAAATTCTAAAAGAAGTCCTTTATACCTGTATACCGCGTGCGAGGCTCAAACTTTTGAAGACTGAACAAAAAATAATAACTACGTTAAATTACAATAATAAAATAAAAACTTTAATTCCATCATCATCATCGAGGCGAAAAATATAGCTTGTTTGTGCCCCATAACAAATATGAAACATTTAACAATAAACCATACAAAAACATCCGTTGTAATAACATCGTCAAGATACAAAATTAGTCAAGAGTAAAAAGTTAACAGAGTAGCTGTTCAAAAGGCAGCTTTGATGTGTGAAATACATTATCTCATAAAATCTGTTAGTGTTGCACGTTTGATGTGTATAGGCATCGAATTGAAAACATTTATACCTTTAAAAAACAACGAACTTTGTGAAGCTCCGTACAAAAAATATGGTGTTCTACCATCATCCGCGTTTCTAGTGTTGTATCTATGAATATCACTTCCTCTTTCAATTCGATTACACAAATATCGAGGCAGCAAACCGTTTTTTACTTTAAAAATGAACACCATTGTCAAATACACAACTTTTTGCTTCACCGATAGCCACTAACCTGTTACATCTCACCTAACGAACCTGTTACATCTCAAGATCAAACGCATTATCTTATTTTGCAAACGCTGTAATCACGATATTTGTGTTTGATTAGTTAAAAACAAAATGGAAGTGCAAAATTCAATGTGAGGAGATATGATAGATTTGTACAATTGTATTTTACTAGCAATCGTTTTACAATCGGCAGAGAATACCGTACTTCTTGGCTATTTTCTTGATGACATCGTCAATGCTAGAGTCAAATTTTAATCTATCATCAATAATCACGCCAAAATATTTAATCTCACGAACGCGATCAATTGTCTCATCATCAATTTTAACAGAGACGTCTTCGATAACTTCATTCCGCGAAATTACCATGAATATAGTCTTACTTATGTTCAATTTCAACTGTTTGTACTTTACCCATCTACTTAGAGAACGTAAATCTGCACTCAAATGTGAAATGGCCTCCTCGAGGCTTTTAGCTGCAATGAACAACACGGTATCATCAGCAGAAAGATTAATATCACAAATCGCAAGACTCGTCACATGTCATTAATATATAGAATGAATAAAATGGGCCCTAATACACTCCCTTGTGGTACGCCATGGCTGTTTTCCACAGGCCTCGAAACAAAATCATCAAAAGCTGTCCGTTGAGTTCTGTCAGACAAATAGCTTTCGAACCATCTGTATGCAGAACCAGAAAATACAAAGCGCTTGATTGATTCTAACAACAAGGGCCGAGAAATCGTTTCAAAAGCGCGTTTCAGATCCAAAAACAACAACAACAATCGTATCCTTTCGCTCTACATTTTCTTTCCATTTTGCTAAAACTGAATTTAACGCTATTTCACAAGAATGACCTTCGCGATATCCGGATTGTTCCGGCGCAATCAAATTTTTACTATTTAAATACGTTAACTGCTGGCCTTTTACAACAAGTTCCAAATTTTTTTCTAAAGTGTGCAACATGTTAATAGGACGAAACTCTTCAGCTTTATTCGTTCCAGTGACTTTTTGAGTGGGAATAACTAAAGATTCCTTCCAAACTTGTGGCACGTGCCCAGTTTGCAGTGATTCATTAATAAGGCAATCAAGTAATCAAATGTATTATTTTTATCAGGCAAGGTCAGTTTTATCCTTTTTAAAAACATCCATTATATGTGTTCAGAAATGAACAAGATCGGTAATTATTCTACTACGCAATGCTACTAATTTCGGCACATGATAAAAAACGGATTGTGTTTTCTTTATTATTGTAGGTACTGTACCGCCAATACGTGCCATATCCCATGTAATTTTGAAAGCTTCCTTTATAGCATTATAGAAATGAGAATCATGATCTACAGGAGCCCTTAATGAACCTTAATGGTTACTTGAGATCTGATTTTGTGTTTGTTGGGATCCTTTCAAGCTTCGTTAATCCTTCATATCTACGGTTAGTTCAATCGGAAGCTCCCTTAGGAAGAAGACTTTAGGACAAATCAAACCACCCGAGCACGCCCCTGCCGCTCTCCACAGATGAAAACCCATGCGAATCCCCCTTCCACAGAACCCGAAGCAATTGCATCGTTATCGAGCATGACTATCATATTTTGCTTTTGGTTTTGCTATTTATTTATTTCTCCTTCCTCCACGGTGACGATGGGCGAGGAGTGAACTGAACCAAGCGTAGGAACAGACTGGGGCGATGTATTCCACATATGCGGTCTCTTCGGCTTACCCATCCACCCACTATCAGAGCATCATGAGGAGCAGGCAGCATCGACATATGTGTGTTGCAGCTAACGGGAGACGGAACGGGATCAGTTTTCCATCCATAAGCAGGGTCCGGGTGCAGTATTACATCGAATCCCCCAAAGCTCTGACTTCAGGTCCCAGTTTTTGCCATTCGACGAGGAGATAAACGGGAAAACTTGCTTCTCCGATAGCGACTGGAGATAGAAAAGCTAAAAAAGAAACCCACGCTGGAAAGCGCACTGCATGCAATCTGGTGAGTGAACGAATAATGAGATCGTTAAATTTTATTTGTTTAGAGGTTTCAGTTTTCTTTTGGTGCTTTCTCCTTCCAAGTCCTGACGGGCTTAGCTGAGCGGAAAGAGTTGTGCTGGTCGGCATTTGTGAGGTTGCATTTTACCTATGCGAAAAGCAGTGATCGGTTAGCGCAAATATCGGTAACGAGTTTTCGAAGACATATGCAATGGTGTCGTCCGTGACGACTGTGAGTTAGTACAGTGGAATCAACCAATTGTTGACGACGATCAAAACTGCACAATAGAAGTCAATCAAATTCCCCTGCTACTAACCCGATTGATTGAATTATGAATTCAGCAAAAGTCACTCGTTGCGATTATGTAGCGAAATGAGAATAAGCTTTACAGTGGAACTAATCCTGTTCTACATATTTAATCATGTTTTATTACACAATGAGCTCCAATTTGTAAACCCCAGCAAAAACGTCTGCAATAATTTATAACTACATGCTATCGAACCTCATACCCAGCCATCCTGTAATCCTGCCATCAACAACCAGGCGATCATTTGTAGTAAACAGATTCGGAAAAATTCATCCTGATGAAACCGCCGTCATTTCGGCCTCTCCCTCACTCTGATCCCATTCTATTGAATCCAACGTTGGCTCCGACCGCATCTCCCGGATCGACGACCAGATACCCGTCATAATCCACGCGAAACAAAATTGAGCTGCTTCCAACTTGAGCTGATTTGCTGCCGCTCTCGCGATATTTTTTTTTCAACTCTCCTGCACTTCAAAAGCACCGAGTTTGTGTAGCAATGAAAATATAAACGCTTTGTTAACGATGTCAATTGCACCGTTCGTCATCAATATGGCATGGCATTCGTTCCCCCCCACGAGGGGGCAGGTTTATTTGGGTGGTGGGCGGCGACAGAGGTTGCAGTCAACTTGATCCGGATGCACTTGAAACGAAAATGGGGTCGGGGTCTCTCTCGATTGGATCGTTCCGCCCTCCACCGACCATGTCTGCTGCTGTTCCTGCTGCTGCATAGGAGGAAAAAAAAAGTCATTATCGAGTGTCGTGAGCGGTATTGAAGTTTTATGGTTTGAATAAATCGTTGATGCGGTGGCTAGAGGGCTCTTTCCACGAGGGGTTTCGAGAGCTTGTGGCAGATTATCGAGGAGCGCAGGTGGCGAAATTGATTTGTGTTTATTACAGCGCCAACGAGGAGCAATTTGCCGCGAGTGGGGAACTAATATGAGCTAATAAAACACTTTTGAACGGTGTTTATACGGTTTTAGGTTTGATTGAGTATTTTAAATTATAGGATAGAGTGCTCGTGATGAATTGTCGCTTTTGTGACCTCTGATTAGGCGATTAGGTTGATTTATTTCTCAGCCATAAGCTAGATAAACAAATAAGCTATCTAGTTACAAATGTTTTCAAGTTCACTTTTTCAAAAACTTTTTAGCAAGCGTATTTGTAGAAAGATTGGTATTGTAAAAAATTGAAATTGGGAAATTGGAACTAACAGTTCACCTGGTCACTTGTATCTATAAATAAAAATGAAATGGTGTCTGTACGTCATGATTCAACTCACGAACGAATTGACAGATTGGCAATATTTTAACGTAGGACTACGTTTCTCTTTTCTATACCGGGTAGCATTCCAAAATTTTAAAAAATGAGAGCGTTACGCAAAAGTGAAAGGTTTTTGAACACTTATACCTCTCGTTCGACTAAACAGAATTACGCCTTTTGATCAGAAAAACTCACCATTTTCACGCATTGAAATTTGAAAGAAGTTCCATTAGTATAAGTAGTTCAACTTTTCAATTCAAGATGAGCTACTTTTGCTGCCATACAAATTTGCATATCAACAGGTTGAAAACACGGTCCCTAACACGGTCGTAGGAAACGGGTAACAAATGTCTTCTTCTTCTTATTCTTCTTCTTCTTCAAAACAACTTTGCTTTGTTGGTGTCTGATTTTTCAATTGTGTCTCTTGTTATTAAATTTGCTTCGTTCTGCATTTTCGTGACTCCCTTCTTTCTTGGCTATGCTATTAAAGTTAGAAGGGTAAAGGGATGTAATGTTTGCCTAGCTCCTTGATTCGGCCTATGTACCAAATATGTGATTATTTCAGCAATAATCAACAAAATCATGTTGATATCAGGATGACCGATCTATTTCAAGGCAATTGAGACATTATGATTCAATTTAAACTGTTCACTTTCGCGTAATTTTCAATTTGCTTAACTTTTCAGACACCATAACTTTACTGGTTGAGCTGAACAGATTATCTGCACGATCTTCGAATGATCTAAATTGGCCAAAATTGAACCTATAAACCGAATAATGCAGCCATGATGTACAGAAAATAGTCACACGTTATAAACTAACAGGTCGCACAGGTAAAATAACAATGATTTAACATAAAAACCATAGACCCAATGTTAGAGACATATTTTTTTCTAGGTTCCCAATTATGGCATGTCTTATGGTAAGCGTGGTAAAAATGTTGTTATTGGTAACATTTACTATACAATTGTCTGAGTTTTGGTTGAATGTTTTTAATATGGCTCATCTTAACACAAACTTAAGTCACTAAATTTGTGTAGAGTGAATTATAATGTTTTTATTGCCGAACGACTGCTAAATCATATGTTAAAATCACTAAAGTGTTTCTTAGCAGTTAAAGTAAAGTTTGATTGTTAGTAATATTGTTTGTTAAGTAAAGCGAATACAGCTGGGAACGCCTTGAATCATAAAATCGGCCAAAAGCGTACATAGCCAACATTCAATAATAAATCTATCGAATGGGACGAACTTGCATCCATGAATAGACCCAATTTGATGCCAATAGACCGACATTAAATCCATATCTCTCGAAAGCTTCTGACATTATAAAGTGAGTTGTGTAACTTTTCGTGATATATACTACCAGATGGTTTATTGAACATATCTTAGCAAGTGTATAGCTAGTTAAATTTTGCTTCCAGCTGAAAAACTTTATGAGTTATGATAAAAAATGTAATCGATTGTTGCATACTAGGCTGAGTCAAGGGACACATACCCTATATCTAGGGTTTTTTTTTCATTAGGGCGAATCTACAATTGAGAGATTCTCTGCGGGCTCGCTCTCTTTCATTCATTACAGCGCCATTATAAAACTTACGAGGCATTCTTTAGTACAGATCGAAACACAACAGTGCTGGCTAGCATAATCTACAAATAGTAGAATGAAAAACGTTAAGGTGATTGGTTTATGAATGAAAGAGAGCGAGCCCGGAGAGAATCTCTCAAGTGTAGATTCGCCCTAATGAAAAAAAATCCTTGATATAGCCGCGGGCGAACCAAAATGGTTCAGTCATCATTAAATTCAAACAAGCGACACGTACGGACGTGTTTTTCGCTCCCTCGCAATAAAAGTTTTTCCCCGTGTTTCCCCCTCGCCCGCTTTCTCGTGATTGCGTGTCCGGCTCGCGATTTATCACCTGCGCTTGCTCATCTTTTGGTGGTGGCAAGGCAAAAGCAAACGCTGCAAAGTTCACCAAGTTTTTTCGCTCGACCTGTTGCCGTGGCAATGGGTCGAGTGGTTACATCCACGCCAGCGGCATCAGCTCCTGACGCCATAGCGAAACCGAGCAGCTCCAAGCGACTGCGCCAAGACGACGCCGATCCAGTGGACCCTAACGCTCGACTATTAGCGAGCAACAAATTTTCCGTGCTCCCGGTACAGGAGGTGCCAAGGTCCCCCCGCTCTTCACCACATCAAAGGACATCGCTGCTCTCAGGGCTGAGCTTGCAGCAATAAAAATTCAACCGCTTTTCAAGCTGTGCAGTACCGGCACAAAGATCATGTGCTCAACGGAGGCTGACTACCGTGCTGTTGGTGCTCATCTAGTGATCAAGAAACATGAGTTTTACACTCACGACTCAACAGGAAACAAGCCGCTGAAGGTGATTCTGCGTGGCCTTCCGGAATTCACCCCGGAGGCAATAATTGCTGAGCTGCAAGCGGTGGCTCTGAAACCAGTGAAAGTGTTCCCGATCAGACGTCAACATCAGGGAAATCATCAAGACCAACTCTATCTGGTCCATCTGGAGAAGGGTTCCGTCACGATGGCGGACCTGTTAAAAATACGGGCCCTTTTCAACGTGATTGTCGAGTGGGACCGGTATCGCCCAAGAAAGCACGACGTGACGCAGTGTGGCAACTGCCTTGTGTTTGGCCACGGAACTCGAAACTGCCAGATGAAACCACGTTGCGGCAAGTGTGCCAGAGCACACACTACCATGGATTGTGTCCCAATGGATGAAGGAACACGACCAAAGTGCGCCAACTGCAGCGCTAATCACGAAGGTAACACCCGAAGCTGTCCAAAGCGTGCAGAGTTTCTGGCAATCCGTAAAAAGGCGTCCACTAAGTGCCGGCCTGGGCAACGCCGTCCGCCACCTCGACTAGATGAAGAAACTTTCCCTACGCTCCGGTACCAGGTGCCAAATCTATTGCCGATCCCATTGAACCACCGCCAAGCAAACCACCCATCAGCCTCCGTTCAGCATCGATTCGCGGCAGCCGCCACCGCCTCCACACCGGCTCCTCCTCCAGGCTGGGCCAATACGGGTTGCTGTACCTCCATGCAACCACCCGCCGATGGACAGCTCTACGAGTCGGAGCATATGGTCGAGTTCGTGCAAGAGCTCTATCGCCAACTACGTTCCTGCCGCTCGAAGGAGGAACAGCTAATGGAGGCCACATCCGTGATGATGAAATTCATTTTCAAGTATGGACCATAATCGCACCATCAACATCGAAAATTGGAATGCTTGTTCCATCCGGAACAAAACAATTGAGCTCGGTGACTTCCTTAACAGGAATGCCATCGACATCGCCATCGTCACCGAGACACATCTCAAGCCGGAACTCAGCATCTTCATACCAGGGTACCGGATTGTGCGACTTGATCGAAGCGGCTCTAATGGAGCAGGAGTTGCGATCGCCCTGCGCTACAACATCAACTACGATCTGCTTCCGAGTCTTCAGCTGCAGTCAATCGAAGCCATCGAAATCGAGGTCGAAACTGTAATCGTCCCTATCACCATCATCGCGGCTTATTGTCCCAAGCAAGCCAGCACCGCTAACAGAACAACAACGGTACTACGGAACGACATTCGCAAACTCAATCGGAGGCAGGGGAAATTTATCATCGCCGGCGACCTAAATGCAAAACACGAAACCTGGGGGAACACCCGGCGGAATCGAAACGGAGTAATTCTGCAGTAAGACCTGGAAGAGGGACATTACACAGGGAGGGACATTATACTCCCACACGGTTGAGCATATTCGGGGTCCATTCGACAATCGACATCTTCCTCACCAACATGGGGAACAACATCGCCCAGCCGATCGTACACCAGGAGCTCAGCTCAGACCACTATACGGAGGTGGCCGAAGTTGACTCCTCGGTCAACCGGCACCGAATCACCAGATGAAACTACCATCGCGCCAGTTGGGAAAGGTTCCGACAACACGTTGACGACAACATCGATTTCTACATGCACCTTGATTCGATTGATGACATCGAACGGCAGCTGCAGAGCATCGAGCAAGCGATCTCCCAGGCCCGGGAGCAAAATGTACCGGTGATTGATCAGGTGAGCAACTCTGTACTCATTGATAGGCCCACTAAAGAACTTATTCAATTGCGCAACGCCATTCGAAGGCAATACCAGCGAACTGGTTTGCCAACGCTAAAAAGTCACTGTAATCGAGTGATACAAATTATTAAGGCCAGAATGGTGGACCCTAAGAATAAAAATTTTCCGCTCTCTCCCAGATTGTGCACAGCCGTTCTGAAAGATGACAAAAATTTTGAAAACCAAGCCAAGGCCCATTCCAACGCTGATCTCACTAGACAACAATGGCACTAAGGATCGATTGATAACTCCTGCAGAGAAGGCTGCTGAGATAAGTCAACACTTCGTCAGCTCCCACAATCTCGGACATAACATCGTCAGTCCACACGAAGCTGCCGTTATCGGGCTTATTACTAACATCCATATAAGCCCCAACGATTTCACAGAGGAGTTGGAGATCTCAGCTGACGAATTGTTGGCTTATATCAAAGGCTCAAAGAACATGAAGGCCCCAGGTTTCGATAACATCTTGAACTTGGTGCTCAAGCAATTGAGCTCCAGTTCTATAACCATCTGGCGATGGTTTTTAACCAATGCTTGCGACTTAGCTTCTTCCCCTCGTGTTGGAAGTCAGCTAAAGTCATCCCCATCCAGAAACCTGGGAAAGATCCTTCATGTTTCAAGAGCTATAAGTCCATCAGCCTTCTCTCAGGATTATCCAAGCTGTTTGAGAAAGCGATCTACCGTCGGCTTCTTTCATCTGCCGACGAGCTGAACATCTTACACGACGAACACTTTGGCTTCCGACGTGGTCGGTCGACAATTCAACAACTTAATCGAGTTATTAACATCCTCAGACGGAACAAGTCTGTTTCGAAATCATCTGCCATGGCACTTCTCGACATCGAGAAGGCTTTTGATAACATGTGGCACGATGGCTTGGTGTACAAGCTTGCTGCTTCCCATCTTTCTGGTGAAGATAATCAAAAATTATCTGACGGACAGAACATTCCGTGTTTCGCTGCAAGGTGCAGTTTCCGATGCACAGGAGATTTTCGCCGGTGTTCCGCAGGGAAGTATACTAGGTCCACTTCTGTTCAACCTATTCACCTCGGACATACCCCCACTCCTTGAAAATGGATCTTTGTCGTTGTTCGTCGCAGTCGTTCACAATGGTAGGGTAACAAGAGCGCTTACAGCGAAACTGCAGCGAAGCCTGAATGTCCTGTCAGAATACTTCACCGAATGGAAGATCTGTATCTACACGACGAAGACCCAGGTAATCCTATTTCCACACTCCAACTCTCCCAAACTTGTCCCGCCTGAGGATTGTAAAATTAGCCTTAACGACACAACGGTGGAATGGGCCAAATCAGCTGTCTATCTTGGCGTTACAATAGACAGCAAGTTTATTTTCAGGGAAAAGGTTGACAAAACTGTCACAAAGTGTAACGTTCTCTTGAAGCTACTGTACCCATTGATCAACAGAAGGTCTACATTATCCCTGAAAAACAAGCTTGCTGTCTACAAGCAAATCATACTTCCAGTCGTCGAGTACGGCATGCCAATCTGGGAGAGTTGCGCTAAAACACATCACCTGAAACATCAGCGGGTTCAAAATAAGTTCCTCAGGATGATCCTGATCACCCCTCCGAGGACAAGAACATCTGAAAAATATGCGCAATAGTCTATGTTTCAGTTCTAACTGGGCCACACCATACAAACAACGACAGCGAAGAATACTCGGACCAATGGATCCTCAAGTTCACGCGAAAAGTTTGTCAAGATTCTGTGCCGACATTGATGATTCCTTTTGAAGCCACGAAATAGATGAGAACAGCCAACCCTTTCCAATGCTAGAACTCTTTCTCGCACTCCTTTCGTGTGGCAATACGGCTCCAGGGATTGACCGAATCAACTTGCTTGAGAACCTCCCAGACGTCGATATGAGGCGCATGTTGAACATGTCCAGGTAATTTCTAGAACTCAACAAAGTTTCTAGAACTCGGTACAATACCGGATGATTGTAGATGGGTAAGGGTTATGTCATTCAAACGCTGGTAAACCCGCGACCAACCACAACTCCTATCGACCCATCGCGATGTTATCTTGTATTCGAAAGTTGTTGGAGAAAATGATCCTTTTCCGTCTGGACAAATGGGTTGAGACGAACAACCTGCTTTCAGATACTCAATATGGTTTTCGTAGGGGTAAGGGAACGAACGACTGTCTCGCGTTGCTTTCCACAGATATTCAGTTAGCTTTTGCTGAAAAAGAGCAAACGGCTTCTGCTTTCTGCTTTCTGATATCAAGGGGGCTTTTGATTCAATATCTGTTGAAGTTCTTTCAGATAAACTCCACGCTTGTGGCTTTCCACCATTAATGAATAATTTTTTGTACAACTTGCTGTCAGAGAAACATAAGAGCTTTTCTCGTGGAAACTCTATAGCTTCTCGATGTAGCTACATGTGTTTCCACCAGGGATCCTGTTTAAGCCTCTTTTTGGATAAGTTTGATTTCAAAGACATGGATGGTTGTCTAAGTGACAACTGTACGTTGAGACAACTTGCAGATGACGGCGTAGTGTCTGTCACGGGACCCAATGGGGTCGATCTGCAAGGACCCTTACAGGATACCTAAGACAATTTGTCTACTTGGGCTCTAGGGCTAGATATCGAATTATCTACGGAGAAAACTGAATTGAATCGAATCATCAAATGTGGGGTACACTGATAACTCATGCTATGTCATTAAAATATCTTGAGGTCTGGTTCGACTCAAGTGCACCTGAAGATTAACATTGAGTATCTTTAGCTAAAGTGTTAGCAAAAGATCGACTTTCTTCGAGCAATTACCGGAACCTGGTGAGGAGCACATCCGCATGATCTTCTAACGTTGTACCGAACATCGATTTTATCGGTTGTCGAATACAATAGTTTTTGTTTTCAGTTAGCGGCTCGGTCACACATCACAAAACTGAAACGTATTCAGCATTGGTGTCTTCGTATCACGGTAGTTAGCTTACACTCTACTCATACAATAAGTCTTTTATTTATTTATTTATTTGTATAATTCCAACTGATTAAACATCTTATTGAAATGTAATGGGGAAAAGCCATGTGGCGTAAACACCCCCTATCTCTAAACCGTACATTACATTCATCAACAAAAAATGAAGGAATACAAAGCAAGTAAACAGAATTAATTTTAGTACACACACAAAACTTGTCAGAAAAATTAAAAATAATCTTTCGTGGAATCAGTCGTCTGGTATCCAGTATGTCGTATTTGTCAGCATTTCCGAACTAGCGGCTTTCCATCCAACTACGCTGAATCTGGTGACGGAAGGTCTCAGCGGAACAGTTGAAGTCAAACAGAGCGTAGAGTTCATTGAAGCGCGATGACATGAATCGAATTGGATCGTGCTGGCCGTAGTTTGCAGCACGAGTTCCGAGCTGCAGAAAATTTCTCGTCGCAGAACTCGTTCAGGAGCGTAGATAGATAGTTCTGCCAGAATTCCTGGAGAGTCGATTTCACCTAGCAGCACTTTTGCCGCGAAGACTGCTTGCATGATTGTACGCCTATGTTCCAACGTTTCAATACCCAAGAGTGAGCAACGATCCTGGTACGATGGAAGGTTGACAGGATCATTCCACGGCAGATGACGTAGAGCATAACGAAAAAAATTTCTTTGAACAGCTTCAATCCGCGCAATCCAGATTGTTTGATAGGGGCACCACACCAAGGCTCCAAATTCCAGGATAGAACGCAGAAGAGAGCACAACAATGCTTTCAGACAGGTGAGATCACGAAACTCGTCGGAGATCTTAAACATGAATCCGAGCTGTCTGTTGGCATTGATAATCATATCTGTGTAGTGTTGTCTAAATGTCAAACCAGAGTCAAGCATGACTCCAAGGTCACGAACAGTGTCAACTTTTAGCAGAGGCTGGTTGTTTATTTTGTAATCAAATGCAATTGGGTTAATTTTCGATGGAATGTGATAATGAAGCATTTGTTAACACTCAGTGTCAGGAAATTCCTGGAACACCACTCTTCAAAGCTATTGACCAAGTGCTGTAGTCGTAAGCAATCAGCGAAGCATCGCAAAACCACATAAATTTTCACATCGTCAGCATAGAACGACCAGCAGTTTGGTGGAAGTATCAGTCCAACCTCGTTGATGAAAATGGAGAACAGCAGTGGTCCCAAGTTGCTGCCTTGAGGTGCTGGCTGGCAGTTTTCCACTCTCGGATCGGTTTACAGAGTTATCTCTCCGGCTCCTCACCAGGTGTGAAGTGATGAACGACTTTGAAAAGCTTCTTGAGTTGAATCGTCAAACTGGCTGCAAGACTTTGCAACATCTATACATAACACATTCGCCGAATATTTCCAATCGTGGTTGCTTGTCCGATTTCAATTTGGTTCATTTTGATGCAGGATCTTCATGGAATTCCAGAGCACGGATCTTTAATAGAGGAGTCAGCAAGGATTGGTATATTTAATAAAATGTGTAGCGCCAATCGTAAACTTCAAGCTCCTTGTTCCGTATATGTCGCTGAATTAGCGGCAATATACTTCACGCTATTAATTGTTGCCTCACTAACACCGGATCAGCATTTCCTTTTCATTGACAGTCTCAGTTCTATAGAGGCTATTCGCTCACTAGAGGCCGGTAAAGCTACTCTTCGTATTTTCTCATGAAAATTTAGGAGTTTCTAAGTTGCTTTTATCTTCGCGTTATTTTATCATTACCTTGTATGGGTCCCATCTCATTGTTCCATTCGGGCAGTGAGAGAGCGGACTCGCTTGCAAAGGTGGGCGCTATGGAAGGCGATATTTATGATCGATAAATCGCCTTTAATGATTTTTTTTTCCTATTTTTCGTCGACAGTCACTCGTCAGCTGGCAGTAGAATCATCAATATTCTATCATCCCAATGGTGTCAAAGAAATCTTGGTTTTAGGGGAAGATGTGCAGGACGAGACTTCATTCGTGTTATGTCTCGCCTCATGTCCAATCATTATTCTTTGAACGCTCATTTATACCGCGTTGGGCTGAGTGACAGCAATCTCTGTGAATGTGGACAGGGTTACCAGGACGCAGATCACATTATTTGGTCATGTGCTGAGCATCGTGGAGTCAGATCTGAGCAATATGATTCCTTTCGGGCTCAGGGTAGACAACCTAATGAACCGGTTCGAGATATTTTAGCTGTAAGTGATCTGGAGTTAATGACGCTCATTTTTGTGTTTTTGACTAATATGAGCCTTACATTGTAGTTTGTTGAATCTGTGTGTTTCGGTTTAGTTTTTTCCTTTGTTCCTTTGTCCTCTGTTCATGTTTTTACCCTTCTTACATCAATAGAAGGGTATTAAGATCGCTTGAAAACTCGACTTTTTATCCGAGGCCCACAGGGCCGAGTGTCATATACCATTCGACTCAGCTCGACGAACTGAGCACATGTCTGTGTGTATGTATGTGTGTGTGTGTGTGTGTGTGTGTGTGTGTGTGTGTGTGTGTGTGTGTGTGTGCGTTACAAATAATGTCACATCGGTTTCTCAGCCATCTGTGAACCGATTTCAGTTCTGTTGACGGCAAATGGAAGCTACAACATTCCCATAGAACGCTATTGATTTTTTTTTCATTCGGACATTTCGTTACGAAGATATGAACGAAACAGTACTTGAAGGCCTATTATAATAGTAATCAAACAGTTTAGTCTCCGGTTACATACTGAGCTATTTGTGTACCGATTTTAGTTTTGTTGGTGTCAAATCAAAGCTATGATATTTCCAAATAACTGGTCAAAATTTCATTATGATTGGATAATTCTTCATGGAGATATGACCAAAACAATACCTGAGAGCACATAATTGTGAGATGACAATATACTCGTTGCAGTGCAAACCGAACAAAACCAATCACACCAATCGATGCCGCTTGCATTCTATTGTGTCGTATCTGGAGCGTTGTATAGCACATACAGCGGACTAGCCACACTATGCTACTGTATAGAATTAGAGCAGCATCGATTGGTTCTGAGTGGCTGGTTTTCAACTGCAACGAGTATATTCGAAAATTACACAAAGTCTCCATTTACAATTTTCAACGAATATGTACTTATTTAAGCATCTTGAATCCATATCGATAATCAAAATTGAAGCTCAGGATTGAAGCTTTGTTAACGCCAAATTAAAGTTATAAAATTTCCAAATAAGTGTTCAAAATTTCATTATGTTAACTTCCCTTTTTACCCTTCTTACATCAATAGAAGGGTATTAAGATCGCTTGAAAACTCGACTTTTTATCCGAGGCCCACAGGGCCGAGTGTCATATACCATTCGACTCAGCTCGACGAACTGAGCACATGTCTGTGTGTATGTATGTGTGTGTGTGTGTGTGTGTGTGTGTGTGTGTGTGTGTGTGTGTGTGTGTGTGTATGTGTGTGTGTGTGCGTTACAAATAATGTCACATCGGTTTCTCAGCCATCTGTGAACCGATTTCAGTTCTGTTGACGGCAAATGGAAGCTACAACATTCCCATAGAACGCTATTGATTTTTTTTTCATTCGGACATTTCGTTACGAAGATATGAACGAAACAGTACTTGAAGGCCTATTATAATAGTAATCAAACAGTTTAGTCTCCGATTACATACTGAGCTATTTGTGTACCGATTTTAGTTTTGTTGAAGTCAAATCAAAGCTATGATATTTCCAAATAATTGGTCAAAATTTCATTATGATTGGATAATTCTTCATGGAGATATGACCAAAACAATACCTGAGAGCACATAATTGTGAGATGACAATATACTCGTTGCAGTGCAAAACCGAACAAGACCAATCACACCAATCGATGCCGCTTGCATTCTATTGTGTCGTATCTGGAGCGTTGTATAGCACATACAGCGGACTAGCCACACTATGCTACTGTATAGAATTAGAGCAGCATCGATTGGTTCGAGTGGCTGGTTTTCAACTGCAACGAGTATATTCGAAAATTACACAAAGTCTCCATTTACAATTTTCAACGAATATGTACTTATTTAAGCATCTTGAATCCATATCGATAATCAAAATTGAAGCTCAGGATTGAAGCTTTGTTAACGCTAAATTAAAGTTATAAAATTTCCAAATAAGTGTTCAAAATTTCATTATGTTAACTTCCCTTTTTACCCTTCTTACATCAATAGAAGGGTATTAAGATCGCTTGAAAACTCGACTTTTTATCCGAGGCCCACAGGGCCGAGTGTCATATACCATTCGACTCAGCTCGACGAACTGAGCACATGTCTGTGTGTATGTATGTGTGTGTGTGTGTGTGTGTGTGTGTGTATGTGTGTGTGTATGTGTGTGTGTGCGTTACAAATAATGTCACATCGGTTTCTCAGCCATCTGTGAACCGATTTCAGTTCTGTTGACGGCAAATGGAAGCTACAACATTCCCATAGAACGCTATTGATTTTTTTCATTCGGACATTTCGTTACGAAGATATGAACGAAACAGTACTTGAAGGCCTATTATAATAGTAATCAAACAGTTTAGTCTCCGGTTACATACTGAGCTATTTGTGTACCGATTTTAGTTTTGTTGGTGCCAAATCAAAGCTATGATATTTCCAAATAACTGGTCAAAATTTCATTATGATTGCATAATCCTTCATGGAGATATGACCAAAACAATACCTGAGAGCACATAATTGTGAGATGACAATATACTCGTTGCAGTGCAAACCGAACAAGACCAATCACACCAATCGATGCCGCTTGCATTCTATTGTGTCGCATCTGGAGCGTTGTATAGCACATACAGCGGACTAGCCACACTATGTGACTGTATAGAATTAGAGCAGCATCGATTGGCTCGAGTGGTCTGGTTTTGAACTGCAACGAGTATATTCGAAAATTACACAAAGTCTCCATTTACTATTTTCAACGAATATGTACTTATTAAGCATCTTGAATCCATATCGATAATCATAATTGACACTTAGGATTGTCTAATAATGCATTCTATGGACTAATTGTATGAAATTTCTAATATTCATGTAATTTCCCCTTCTATATAAATAACATAAACAGGTCATTAAAGGTTAATAATTGTAATATTTTAATCACATCGATGAACAATCCGTCCAGGATTGACAAATAGTTCATTCTAAAAACTGAATGTATGACATATCGAATATTCTTGGATCTTCCTGGAATTTCTGATGAAAATATGTATCCAGTACAATATTGGCCACATTTGAGTTCGTAATTCTGATGAAATGTAAGAAGGGTTCAGTCTCACCATCGGTGGATTAATGCGGGTTTTATTCATTCAGGTTAATGTTAGAGTCAGAAGTTAACAAAATGCTGTAAAGTTCTGAGTTATAGCTAGACGATTTAGAATTTTAAAAAATGTTTCACTCAAACCATATTTTAAATTCCCACCCTTCTTCCCATCCGTTAAATAACACTTAATCCTAATAAACACGAAATGGTCGCGAGCAATCTGTTCAATCCCCCTAGCTTTAGTTCCATGATAACTGATGTATATAAACATGAAAACTTGACTCTATAAAGTTGATTCGATTGACCGATTAATGAATGTATTAAAAAATAACAATGATGCTTCCCTCAAGTTTGTGTTGAGATTCACTTTCCCAGTTATTAATTGAGAGCTTTCGATGCCTGTACCAATTTTGCCTTGGTATGCTTGTGTGGCAAGTTGATTGTTCAAACCCTTTCCTTTACCCAGAATCGATCCCAGCCATCTCCAGCATGGTTTTTCATTGTAGCTGCGTCTTTACCAATTGAGTTTAGAAGGGACCCGAAACCGTGACTCTACCTTCTTATAAAAATTGGATCGTTAATCACACCACAAAAAAAAACCACCATCAGTCTCAGCCATCCAACAACATTATGCATAGCATTTAAGCATTCGCACTAGCATCCTAATGCCCAATTAAACCGTGGAAAAACTCATTACCATGTTAGAAGCGTTGAAAAGCTCTCATCGCTTTGAAAAACATCATTTGTTTGGACAAACAAACGAGTGGAGAGACTAGTACCTTGTTTCCTTGCAGGGTTGCAAGTTTTCGTGTCATTCTGCGGAGATACGTCAACGTGCTTCCATAACGAATTAATTTGTTGAAAATCTCTACTCTGACAATGGGACTCACTTTCACCAATTTTAGGAGGACTTTAAAATGGAGCTAAATACACTCTTTTTCGCGAACACATCTAAAAAATCATGGCATCCCTGGCTGGCAGCACACGTTGCTACTCTTGTTTGCAGCTTGACTGACTAGCTGACTGACTCTTCACTTTCACCTTCAAGTAGGTGGAAAAATCACTTCTGATGAAAACTACATCAAGCGAATCTGACGAGCAAAAGCGTGGAGAGTAGCACTGCACTGTTGTCGATTGAATGCTGAGCAAAAAATGAATGTCCTTAAGTTAACGGACGGAGGCAAAGTTTGCGCTACTTGAGCGAAATTTTCCATAACGATGTTAAATGGTACTTGTCGAGGAGATAATGCTTGAATCAATTGGAAGAGAATATTCAAGCAGGCTCACAACCATTCAATGATTTTTGACATTTTCTCTATCTCAAACGCTGTTGATTTAAGCCAATTGTTTCAACCTAAACTGATCAAAATTTGAACACCATTCTTGATACAATTTGCATTCGGCCAGAGGAACAAATTTGCATCAAACTTCTACTTCCATTAAGGAAGTACACATAAAATGTACTACAGTGCCATTCGATGGTTGTCGGTATGTTTTCTGAATTGCTACAAACTGGGCACGTATTGAAAATTGGCACTGCTCAGCACACAGTGCTACACTTTGCTTTCCTGCATAGTACTTTGAAAGGGATGAATGAAGCGAACGCCGATGCTGACTCGGAAATATAGCTAACTGAAGGGCACTGCGTGTGAAAAGGATATTTTGAGCAAAAAAAATATTGCCTGTAAAAAAGTAACAATGTAATTATGTGAAGTTGACGTTTTGTCTGGCTGATTTTGCTCATATACCTCGATTTTCAGCAACTTCTACTATGAGTTTAATTATTTCCAATAGGAAAATTTCTGGGAGTATGAATTATACAATACATGCTGTTTAGTTAGATCAGCACCTTTAGCTCTTGTTCATTCTAAGTTTGCTAAGTTTGCTACAATGAGAGAACAATACAATAATGCGTAATTCTGTTTGAAAATTCAAAACCTACTAATTAAAATAAATTCACCAACAGCAGCCTTTGGAATTGAAAAAAATCACTTGAACTGTATCAGCCAAATGAGATGTACGCAGGTGAACAAAATGGCGTCATATTGGTGTTTGTATTCGTTGAATGGCAAAATACCTCCAATCCATAACAACCATGAATTAAAACCTCTGTGTTTCGCTGAATAGGCTTGTTTTTTGGGTTCTACTTCTTCGCCGAATGTTAACATGATTTTGGCTACTAATACTATCAAATGTTTCATCTGTTCCACACCTTTCTACACATCATAGGTCTTAACCCAATAAATAAAGCTCGATTCAAAGTAAATCTGGACGCACGGCTTAATACACCACCGCGTCCCTGGTGGTTGGAACAGAAAACGTTTAACAGACATTTGTTGATGTTTCATTGACGAAGAAATTTGTGAATTTTCTAGATAGATCTACCCATCTCGACATTACGGATCATCGTACTTGAGAAAAGAAAATTAATTGTGCACAAACATCTAGAGAATTCTTGGTGGTCTGCCACAAAAATAGCTAGGGTGTTAAAATTCCCAAAGTGAACGGTGTATCTTGTAATCAAACGTTACAAGGATACTCTGAGTGTGGATATAGCACAGCGCATCTATCATAAAAGTGGCACTAGGGACAAAGAGCTGAGGAGAAAGGTGTTGAGGTACGTGAAACGCAACCCAGGTGTCTCCATATGTGATTTGGTAAAGAAATCCGATTTCAACTTTTCCACTGTGCGTAACATACGTGCAAGAGAAGGATATAAGTTTTTTTTGTGCCAGTAAACATCCGAATCACTCCTTGAAACAAAATATAGTGGCCAAAAAGCGAGTACGATTACTAAACGAACGAGTTTTGACGAAATTTGATGGCTACGTTTTAATAGATTACGAAACATATGTCAAAATGAATTATAAGCAAAATTTTACCTGTCAACAGGTTGTGGGAATGTCCCTTCCAGGTATAAATTTGATTTTTCTGATAATTTTTTCTCGGAAACTAATGATTCGGCAAGGAATCTGCAGTTGTGGCCTTAAAACCAAGGTTTTATCACATCTCACTCAATGATGTCGAAGGTTTACATTAAAGAGTGTCTGAAAAAGCGGCTTTTTCCCTTCATTCAACAACACAAGACCAACGTGTCTAGCCAGCTGGCACTCTAAGGAGGTACTAGAATGGTACTCTGCAAACTTGTTAATTTCGTCGCCAAAGAGATTAATCCTCCGAATTGCCCTGAGTTCAGTCCGATCGAAAAATATTGGGCAATTGTCAAACGGAAACTTCGAGAATGCGGTAAAGAAGTGACAAATGCACAAAAATGCGTTTAAAGTGGAATAAGTTCACCGGCTTTATGAGCAAATTCAGTTAGGACTAAAACTCCCCGTGCAAAGTTGCGTGCAGTAAAGGGTGTCCCAAATCAAATTGCATCACGGAAAAATGCATTAGAAATAACATAGTTCACTTATCCTTTTCAAACTTTCAGACAATAAAATTTAGGACATCAGTAAGTTCTTGGCATATTTATTTCATTCAGCTTCAAAACCATAACTGTACGCTTGTAGCTCACGCTTAACTCCACTCATAAGGTTCTGAACAACATCTGGCTGCAACTTCTTCTGTACGAAAACCGACTTTTTCTTGATGTCTTCTCAGATTTGACCTTCTTGGAATGCTTTCTTAGTGCCTGCCGGTGCGTTGGAGAAGGTTCATGTACTTGGGTACGAAAGTGACCCCATTGGCTTCGTATCACTCCAGGACAACATTTGAAAAGTGGCACGATCCGTCCAGAAGATCGTAGGGTCCTCGTGCTGCTTCAATAGACGGAGCAGACGCTTCTGTAGACACTCCTTGAGGTAGATCTCCCCTGTGGAATAAACGTGAAACAACAGTAAAGGATCTGGGAGTAATGCTTGACACCAAACTGTCATTCGAGAACCACATTGCCTATATAGTTTCTAAAGCCTTATCGCAGCTAGGATTCATCTTCCGCTTCGCAAAAACTTCAAAGATGTTTATTGTCTGAAGACACTGTACTGCTCTTTGGTTCGTCCTTTTTTGGAGTACTGCGCTGTCGTTTGGTCCCCTTTCTACCAAAATGCAGTCCAGAGGATCGAAGCCGTTCAGCGGAAGTTTATACGCTTTGCTTTACGACATCTTCGTTGGCAAGACCCTCGCAGATTGCCAAGCTATGAAAGCCGGTGTAAGCTCATTAAGCTGGAGTTGTTGGAAGGGAGGCGTATGTATCCCGTGGGGTTAATAAGCGTTGTTTCCGAAGATGTATGTGTTAATTGTTGTATGTAATGTAACTTTAGGTTATTGTCATTGGGATAAGCATTTTTATCTGTTGACGAATCAATAATAAATAAATAAATAAATGAGACAATGATGCTTCGTCAGCATCTGGTTGTACAGTTTCCGGGCCTGTGACTTTATTTTGATGTTCGTCACGTTTTGGAGCCTTCTGGCCTTTTCAGTGTGGGAACGAGGAAGGTGAGGAAATTGGATTCAAGTGAAGAATGTTCGAAAATTGCATCGTTTGAATCAGCAAAGATTGGCTGAAATGACTTAAAAGAAGAAGAAACAGTATCTAGTATCTAGTGAAAAAGAGTAGTAACAATGCCAGTAACCATCATAATATCATCAACAAAAACAACAACAACAAAAAGTACACAAAATATACAAAAGAGATAAAAACAACAACAACCTGACAAACTATTTGAATATTTGCGATAAAAATGCATTTGATGAGCATAATTCAAAAACTGAACTTGAAATTAAGTCTTGCCAAAAAAATCCTAATTTCTGTTAAAGCTAAATTGAAATCTGACAATTTCCTCATCGGCAATGCATTTTAACTCAAATGTTGGTGATAATGCGGAAGAAATTGGCAATCTATTTGCAACATTCTTCCAAAAATCTCTACCACATTTGATGAAGAAGATCGCGATTATGAATATTGCGATCTTTTCCCGGAATTTTCAAGGAACATTGGAGTTAGTCAAGTCGAATTTCAAGACATTTTGGAAGGATTGAATAAATTAGACAGTTCCAAACGTTCCAGTCCTGGTGGAATACCACCCGTATTTATGGAAAGCTTGACATTTTCACTTGCAGCACTTTTATTTTGGCTTTCTAATGTCATTCTAATGTCATTAAAATCTGGGATCCTTCCCAAACTATAGAAAAGTTCATGCCTAGTACCTATTCTTACAAGTGAAAAAATATATCAAACACGTTATTGCCGTTATTTCTACCATTCGTAAACTGTTTGAAGCAATAATTAATGAGAAACAGTTTAATTAACTAAAAAACAGATTGACTAACAAGCAACATGGATGTTTCAAAGGACGATCAACTAGCACAAATTTACTTGTAAATTACTCGCTGAATTGCAATGGACAATGGTAACCATGAAGAAGCTCTTTATGCAGACTTCTGCAAGGCTTTTGATCGCAATGATATACCCATGATTCTATTTAAATTTCAAAAAATAAAAATTGAGCCAGGAATTCTCAAATGGCTCGAATCCTATTTTACTAACCGTCAACAAATAGTTAGATTCAAAGAGAAGAAATTGAACGCTATTCAAATCAACTCTGAAGTC